>OU964963.1:3252548-3257548 GCA_918808275.2 Dolichovespula sylvestris | reverse complement strand
TACAAGCAGAAAGAAATTTTTTTATTAAAATTATTTAAACGATTTTACATATATTTTTTCCAAACAAATTTTCAAGTTCTTTCTTCTTCTTTTCTTTCTATTTTTTGTTTTATTCTTTTTTTTTTATCCATAGCGATATAGAATATACGATATTTAAACATTTTTTTTGTTTTTTCTTTTCGTATTACTTTAAAGTATTACATTACTACTGGTATGTAAGACTGTAAAAGTACAATGTTGTACTGTGATATACTATATATATAGTTTATAATATTAATAATATTATTATTAGTAATACTATTTTGTGTATAGGTATAATATACTATATACCAGTAATATATGCTACTGTATATCCCGCATACATTTAAAAAAAATATATATGCAAATTATAATAGTAACATATAGATATATATTATTATTATTATTATTATTAAAAAAGAAAACCTAACGAAATATACCTTTTATACTTAATATATTCCACGCAATATTATAGTATTCGATGATCAAATTTATTGCATGTAAAATTTAAATGTTACATATGCAATCGTAATGGACAAAATTGATGGACTCTTTAAAATTTTTAATTCGATTTATGATTGATGAAAAAAATTTTGCGTATTAAAAGATGAAAGTTTTCTTCTTTTGCTTGTTTGTTTGTCTTCGCTTGAATTAGTATAGCGTAAATATGATAGATGATTTCATCCCTTTAGATGTTGACACTATCCCGTGTCCCGTTTCAAAGATTATGAGCTGAGAGAGAGAGGGAGAGAGAGAGAGAGAGAGAGAGAGAGAGAGAGAGAGAGAGAGAGAGAGACAGAGAGAGTTACCGAGAGACACGGATAGACCTCGTTATCCTTTCACTTATGAGAGAACGCGACTATCCTTACCGTCGCTCTATTGATTCCTATGCGGGGTGTCCAAGGTCGGATTGCCCTGCCGAAGGTCAATCTACATTCGCTATGGAGCCGAGCACCGCGAGATCCTTTCATTTATGATAATGTTACGATTCTAACTGCTCGAACAAGTGCTACGTTGCGGTTTGTGAGAGAAAAAAGGAAAGGAGAATTGAGGGGAAAAAAGAGAGAGAGAAAAAAAAATTAAAGAAGAAAATAAAAGGAAAAAGGGGAAAAGGAAAGAAGAAAAAAGGAGAAGAAAGTAGAAGTAACAATAAAGGAACGTTACGGAACACGTTCGCGGATATTGACATCGACTTTGAAACGGTACTGTGTGTGCGCAATTAGTATACGTATACGATATACGTCCGTATGTACACACGTATATCGTATAACTCGTAGAGTAATAATGTGATACGAACTGGATAGAGTTCCGTGTATTTTCTTCTTTTTTTTTTTTGTTTTTTAATCATTTTTTTTTTTTACCTTACATTTAGATATTTGATTATTATATTAAAAAAAGAAAGGAAAAAAAGAAAAGGGAAGACATCTTTCTTCTTCTTCATCTCTCTCGTTCGATCCTTTTATCCTTTTAATTATTAAAGATCCTTCATTTTATTGCTCACGATATTTATGAGCTACCGACTTTGTAGGATTTATCTAGAAATAGAAATTGGGGAATAAAAAAAATAAAAATGTCGACATAATCGTATCGACGGAAGGTTGAAGAGGTTAAATTTTTTTTTTTTTTTTTTTTTTTTTTACTATATTATCGATTCATCGATTTCGCCAGACACGAAGCAGTATTTAACTTACTACGCGTAGAACGTTATACGTGATCTCGTACGATGCCAAAACGTGAAACTATTTCGTATCTTGAAAGCCTCGCCTTTCATCGATCGATCTTATGACTTCCGTGTGGATAGATCGATTTTACTACTCGTCTAATATGCCTCAACTTCTTTTTTATACCCCATCCCTTCTCGTCTCGTCTCTATTTATTTCCTTTTTTCCATCGCGAATTCTAAAGAACGATCAACCGGCACGATAGTCCATCTCGATAAACGATAAATCCTCCGATAATAGTAATGAGCGACAAAGAAAATAATTAGAATTGAAGGATAATCCAAGTACGAAGAACGTTATGATAGAATTCTTTAAGGAATCGTTAGAAATTTTGTTATAAAATCTTCGTAAAACGCAAACTGATCGTTCCTCGTCGATTTTTATCCTTAACCGTTAGAATCTGAAAAAGGTCGGAATTTTTTTATTTTTTTTTTTTGGATTGAATCGGCGTCGAGCAAAATCTTGTAAAAAAAATCTTATGTTCACGGTCTTTCTCTATAAAAAAAAAAAAAAAAAAATATGATTTCCATCCATTCGATTCGGAATCTTAAAAGTTTGAATTTTCATTCAGTTTGTATCGTTCGTGATAGTCGACAGATGGATGATTATTTCATGCGCAAAAAAAAAAGAATAAATAAATAAATAAATAAATCAAGATCGTCAGGAAATCGCTAGAAATGTTATTTCAACAATTTTTCTGTATAAAAGGTATCGCAATTATTTTTCTCTTCCTTTTCGTTTTTTTTTTCTTTTTCTAAATCACCGATTGGAATCGTAAGAGTTTGGATTTGAATTCAGAGGATCACGTTCAAAATAGTCGATGGATGGATCATTGTTCCATCCGCAAAAAGAAAAAAGATAAACAAATTAAGATAGAAAATCGTTAGAAATTTTATTTCAACGATTCTTCCCTATAAAAAGGTATCGAGTATTTCTCTCTCTCTCTCTCTTATTTTTTTATTTGTATTTTTATTTATTTATTTATTTTCTCTCTCTCTCTCTCTCTCTCTCTCTCTCTCTTTCTCTCTCTAATCCGCCGATCAGTATCGCAAAAGTTTGGATTTTAATTCAGAGGGTTCCGTTCGTCGGCCAATAGAAGATTCTGACGGCGGTGTTCGTCTAACGGTACCTTTGACTCCTCGATCGTCTTCGTCTTCGAGTCTGCTTGCTCTTCGTTGGCGAGACCAACCGCGTAGTATACGTCCTATTACGTCCTCTCTTCTTCCTCTTCATCCTCCACCTCTTCCTCCACCTCCTCTCTCTCTCTCTCTCTCTCTCTCTCTTTCTCTCTCTTTTTCTATTTCTCTCTCCTCGTTCCTCCTCTTCTCTCCTCTCTCCCCCTCCCACCCCCTCCCTCTTCGAGCCCCTCTCCTCAATCTTCTCCTACTCTTCTTCATCCCTCGCTTCCCGTAACGCAAGCACGTCGTCGGTGATACGCGTTTCAGGATGTACCTACCCGTGTATATGTATGCGTAGATGTTCGTACATATGTACGTACATATACCTATGTATCGCGACGACACGGACGAGAAACGAATAATAATAGAATCGCGAAAACGTTTACGCGAAACACTCTCCGTTCGGTCTTTCTTTATTTCCTTCTTTTTATTTCTTTTTTATTTTTCTATTTTTTTTTTCTTTTTTTTTTTTTTTTTATTTTTTCTTCTTCCCTCCCCTTTTTTCTTTCTAGAGTGCCGTCCGTCCACTCGATCGAAACTCCGGTGGATATTCTTTTCTCGACGAGCAAATTAGTTTTCTAATTTTTTTATTAATTTGTACTTTTTTCCTCTCCCCCCCCCTCTCTTTTCCCCTTTTAAATAGTACAATGTCTTGCGGTAGGGTAGATTACGAATACTATTTCATTCGGAAATTTATTTATTTCTATCGGTTTATTTCGTTTTTTGTTTATCCATTTTATCGAACCATTCACGAAATTCGTATCAATGAATTAATTCCATTTTACTTTTTTTTTTTAACAGAGAGGGAGAGAAGGAGAGAGAGAGAGAGAGAGAGAGAGAGAGAGAGAGAGAGATTAAAACGTTCGTATGTACATAACAAATATTGTTATATAAACATCAATACGTTGTGTATACATACATACATACATACATACATACATACATACATACATATATATATATATATATATATATATATATATATATATATATATATATTTATATTTATAAATCATGACAGTCAATTCTGACGAGATTGATTTCGCTTAATCTTTTTTTTTTTTATTTTATTTGTGAAAACAGTCCTTTCACTCGATTGAAACATTCGTGAAATTTTTATCAATGAGTTAAATTTTCAACGAGAGTTGGATTTTTTCTTTTTTTTTTTTATATACATATATAGTAGTATATTACTATAGATTACTAATATTATATATTAGTAACGCACAAATAATACGTATATTTACGAAACATGGACATTGATGAATCAATAAATTCTGAAAAATGATCAAATAAATGTCCAAGTTTTGTTCCATCATATAAGAGATCAATACGATTTCGTAGGAGATCGAATCGGGTTTTTAATAAGATTTCTATTCGTGGCAACGTTCTTAAGTGGGTACACGACGGAACGCACGGAGTCTGAAGTAATCGTGAAAGTTGTAGTTCCGTCGACATCGATGAAAGTACAAGCATGACGGGATTACGGTTAGTATACGATCTCTACAGCACTTATCGATCACCTAGAGAGACGTAATCGTCGAGTATCTCTCTCGTCGCAGCGTCACAACCTTCTAAAATATGTACAGATACGTATGTTATATGTGTACCTTAGATCGTGATACGTGAGACTCTCTTTATCGTATGTCAAACTCGGCATAATTGTTAAGTGTTCACAGCTTGTTAACTGCCTATACACACGCATGGGAGCTCGTGTATATATATATATATATATATATATATTTTTTTTTCTTTTTCTCCTTTCGTCTAAGATCGAGATATACGATTTTTACGAATACCTCGTACGGCTTTCCTACTTTTCTTTTTCGACGTTAAACGACAAGGCATATCAGATAAATTTTCAAGGATGTTTTTTTTTTCTTTTTTTACCACGTCATTAATTACTCGCGCATATTTCTTTCTTTTTTACCTGTACTTTTTATTTATCTTTTTATCATTATTTTTATTATTTACTTTTTTAAGTATTATTTCGAGAAAACCGCGAGAAATGAACTGGCACGTTACGTCTTTCAAAGCGGAAATCTCGACAACGACGACAATGACGACGACGACGTAATGTCGA
>OU964963.1:3225048-3247548 GCA_918808275.2 Dolichovespula sylvestris | reverse complement strand
AGACATATATATATATATATATATATATATATATTTTTTTTTTTTTGTTTTTCGTATAAAATGTGTATAATATATTTTATACGAAAAATTTTACCAATTTTATTATATATTTTAATACAAAATATTTATGATACGTTAAAATACGAGAAAACTTCATCATTTTTAATATAGGAATATTATATATAAAATATGTAATAAATTTTGTATACAATAGTTATCATTTTTAATATTCATTTTATACAAAATATGTATGATATGTATTTTATACGGGAAAAGAAAAGTTACCGTTAGTATTTTATTTTTTTTTTTTTTTTTTTTTTTTTTTTTATATACATATATTTGTTTCCTTCTTATTTTTGTATACAAATCTAGATAAATTTAGACAATCCATTTGCTTTCTCTCAGGTCGTTCGAACAACAACTCTTTGTACGTAACACTAACTTACTTTTTCTACTTCAATTTTAAAACGCACAAAAATAGAGTATTATTCATATGTTGTTGCTTCAACGTGTTAATAACGGAGTACTAGTGGGGTGTGGTGTGATTTGGAGGGATGGAGAGACGTGGGGGGGGGGGATGAAAAATAGAAAGGAAGAAAAAAGAAAAGAAAAGGCAAAAAACAAAGAAAAGTAATAAAATAGGTATGCATATTGTCATTGTACGTTAACTCTCCTCGTCATTGTGGCCACTTCAACTCCGTTACTGTAGCTAGAAAAGCTCGCCGTGTTAATAATCCGTTAGAGGTTTAGACATTTTTAGAAAAATTCTGAACTACTGTAAACAAGTAAGAGGTACCGTTGACATTTGCAAAACTGTCCAGAAAAAAAGAGGACAGTGTGGTCTCTCACACACACACACACACACACACACACACACAGTAGATTCCTTATGCGAATTACATCGAATTTGCACGTGTGATAAAACGTATAGATAAGAATTTTAGATATGTACCTACATACATACATACATACATACATACATACATACATACATACATGCATGCATGCGTGCATGCATGCGTGCATACATACATACATAAATCTAAATTTACCTCTATGTATGCACGATGTGTTGAAAATAATATAATTATATGTAAATAAAAATCGAACGATGGATAAGCTAGAAAATGTTTATCTTATTCAATGACGAACGATTTCTCTTTCAAAACATTCCTCTTTCGACGTTCGTCTCTTCGTTTTCGCAGTTTACTTGCTTACGCTGCTAGACAGAACGAAAGCTGTCTAAGATCGTTCTGAACTTACATATATGTCTTTATACATGTATGTACGTATAAATATATATATATATATATATATATATGTGTGCGTGTGTGTGTATGTATGCATGTATGCATGTATGTATGTATGTAGAGATACCATGTTCAACGTGCCGCAGATACTAAAACTACCGGCAGGTACCGTTAACGCTCCCAGTGTAGATTCTTCGGTGCTAACTTAAAACCGAAATAACCCGATGAATATTCATTTTGGAAGTGGCCACATTGTAAATAAAACGTCGTGAGAATAAACTGACGGAAACTGTAACGAGTTAGAAGGAGCGAGGGGAACATTTGTGGGGGGGGGGGTATCGATCTCGGTCATTTTGCGAAATAAAAAAAGGAACGGAAAAAGAAAAAGAAAAAGAAAAAGAAAGGAATCTCAAATAAATATTACGAGTGGAGAGGATGGGGGCCCACGAAGTTTGGTCATAGATCGTAAATTTATTTATTTCTTTTTATTTAAACGATCTCGCGAATAAATAGAGACACGAAGGTATGAGGTGGAGGGAGGGAGGGAGAGGGATATCGAAAGTGCATCGATATATCTCGTATTCCGTTGGAGAATCCCGTATGACCGACGGTTACATATGTAGGCACATGCCAAGAATATAATCATTATCGTTCGGTAAGTGGTAACTTTGAGTTATTACATTGTCGCTTACGATTGGCGGAGCACGTGATTTACGTGGTCACGCGACTCGAAGCGTTGGAATTTCAATGATTGTTCGGACATACTATTTCCCTCTGTTTTTGTCCTTTTCCCCGCTCCCCTCCCCCTTATACCCTCCCTCTCTCACACACACACACACACACACACACACAGAGGGAGAGAGAGAAAGAGCACACAACCAACGAACAAACGCACGCAGACATTTATCTTTTTATCTTCGTTAAAAAGTCGTTATTAACATTCGCCTGTCGTCGGTGTTATGTGACTTATCATGTAATTACGTAAAAGTTATTAAAGAAAATTCATTAAGTGCTACTCGAATTAATAAAATTTAATCAAACGGCAATTGACTTCTTTTTCTTTCTTTCTTTCTTTTTTTCTTTTTCCTTCGTTTTGCCCCCTTCGATTCGAATTTCTTCCGATTATGGACGAAGTATTCGTCCTTGCTTGGTATTTACTACTGTGTCGTCGTAATTCTAATGAGCGTTTAGAAGAAGGTCGAAGATCGATTAAGCTCGCTTAGAATCAAAGATAAATGACGAGCAGCTAGCGAGAAGTTTGACCTTGGTCCTCTTCGCTCGTTCGTCGTCATAGTCGTAGTCGTAGTCGTAGTCGTAGTCCGCACCTTGAGGAACGTTCGTTTCCATTATGGGTTTTCTCATTTACTTAACGCGTAATACGCCATTCGTCGCTCGAACACGTTTTCTTTCTCCAACTTATGTATGTATGTATGTATGTATGACGTTAGATAGATATTTATTTGCCTTGACTCTTACGTTAAACGTTGAATTCGTTGAGCACAAAAAATTCATTGACTCTCGCGTTAAAAACAAATATTTAGACATTAGATCTAATGTTTAATAGTTAGAGAAGGGATATATTAGAGTCGTGTAATAATAACGACGTTTCGTATTTGTTTCCTTTTTTTTTTTTTCTTTTTTTTTTGATTCAGTTATTAGGAGCCACGCAAAGAAAAATTTCCGTAGATTAGAAAAATGATCTAAAATACATCGATACGTACGTACTTATGTATGTTATAAATATTATTGGAAAAGGTGTCATTTGGTTCATACTTTCGCTCTCATTAACGCGCTATAATTTTCTAAATTCTCTTTCACTAAACCGGTTATGTTCGTATCGATCGGTGCGCATAACGTTAGTGCTCGTTCGTTATTATCATTCGCGTGCCGGTCAGCCTTTAAATAACTGAAATTCCCTCCCGCGAGAGAAGTTAGTATCTTTTTCGCTTATCTCAACGCGCCACCACGCTACCCCAATCATACCATCTATGATTACGCTCTACACTGTAATATGGTATTACGTATGATCGGCTTACGTGTGACACGTTGGAAAATAGAGAAAACACTTACTTCCGTTCTACTTACATTCTTTTCCCCCTTTTATTTCCTCCTCTTGCTCGTTATATATCCTTCGTTGTATTATTTCATTTTATTTATTTATTTATTTATTTATTATCCTTCATTGTAATAGATAACGACCGTAAAATACTACTACTACTACTACTACCACCACCACCACCACCACCACTACTACTACTACTGGTAGTAGTTCGAACAAACCGCATTCTTATTTGCTATGTAATAATTTTCTAATTTTTTATCATTCAATTCCATTCTCTTCCTGTATTAAGAGTGATAAGAAAAAGAAAAATACGTTGTACTGTTCTCCAAAATTTTTACGTCGTAAAAAAAAAAAGGGATACGCGTATTATTGTCGGCAAATAAATCTTTCGTTGCCTTTTTTTATTTATTACTTTTTTCTAATTTTGTTTTGTTTTGTTTTGTTGTTCTTTTTTTTTTTTTTCTTTTTTTTTAATGAGAAATAATAAAGTTTCGAAAGGAGTGTAATATAGCTTGGGTGGTCTTGGAAAGCATTAACTGGTCGCAACAACGCGGTGTAAGTACGCACGTACGTACGTGCATACGTACGTTGCTGATCTGAAGGGAGCTTAAAAGTTCCGCACACAGGCCGCAGGCGTCATTAGCCAAATAACTGCGGCGGTCCGCGTACGTTATTTCCCTTTTCTTCTTATTACCAGCAAGAGGATTCGTACGCGGTCATGAGATCGCGCCGTTACCAGTGACTTTTCGAAGTTAAAAGAAAGAAAAAAATACCTATAAAAAAAAAGGAGAAAGGGAGAGAGAGAGATAGAGAGAGAGAGAGAGAGAGAGAGAGAGAGAATAAAAAGAAAAAACAAAGTAAAATAACATAAAATAAAAAGGGAAGGGAAGGGAAGAAGAAGCGGAGCCGCAAAGCCGAGACTTTTTCTTTTCTTGTTTTCTCTTTTATTCTTTTTTTTTTCTTCTTCTTTTTTTTTTTTTTTTGAGAAAAAGATTGCATCGTCTGCTTCTTCTCGGGGTCCCTTCTCTGCGGTTGCGGCATGCCATGTAATTTCGATGCTCGCGTATAAAGAATATGTTAACGCTAAATTGTTCTGCCATTCTGCGTTCCCTTCTCCGTACCTGTCTTTATTTAGGTCCTCCCGTGTGTATTCGTTCGGTCTCTGTTCAGTATCAGTTTCGCATCCTGGTCCACACCCTCCTCCCCTCCCCATCTACATCGGACCTGTTTCACTCCAGAGTTTGTGCCCGTATCTGTGTCTTCCTTCTGTCTCTTTGGCGTCTTATACGTCCATGCCCCACTCATGATTCTGTTTCCGTCTTGACTTTAATGGGTTACTATTCTGGACCTATTCCAATTCCGAGTTTGTCTCCTTCTCTTATATACCCATACGATATTCCTGTCCTTGGTGTCATTGTTGGGATCGTTCCTATGTATATCGATCTTAAATTCGTTTTTCTTCTCATGTTAGACCTGATCCGAAATCCTTAATCTGTCTGCGTTTTATACCTGCGAATTTAATTTTTGTTTCATCAGTCGTCCCCCTTCCTCCCTTCGTCCATTTATCGATCTTAATCCGTTCGTACGTTAGATCCAAATCCAATTTCGAATCTTTTTTCTGTCATTATAACCTCGATGTCCCTGTTCTTTCATTATCCCCTCTCTCTCTCCCTCTCTCTTTCTCTATCTCTCTTAGTCTCGATCTTAATCTATCCCTGTCTCAATCTTAATCTAGCCTGTTCTATGTACTAGTCCGAAGTGCTGTCCCCCCTATCGTCTGTCTATTTCTATTTGTGCATACACACACACACACACACACACTTATATATACACACATACACGGTGTCCCAAAAAATGTATACACTGTTTAACGGGTCATAACTTTCTGATATTTCTTTCTTTTAAGGGTGATTATAGATGAATAAAAACTGAAGTTATAATCATTTAAACTCGTGTATACATTTTTTTGGGGGACACCCTGTATGTACGTACATATGTATATATAAAAATTTTTATTTCTTACTTTAGAACCATTACTCTTGATCAAAATAACCCATTCTCGGAATACGTATCCCTTTACGTAATATCATTTATCAAAAGAAACACGATCGCGGTGCTTTCCATCGCGTATCACCGAACAAACGGAAGTAATTGAAAAATGAGAAAGCATGTAATAATAATCGTTTCGCCCTACTACTCCTTAAATTTCATCAAAGGAGCCTTTTTGACTGAAACTGTTCAGATCTAGCGAAGGCGCGGATTCATAAACGTGCGCTCAGAATTGCGTAAAAAGTTATACCGGCAAGTACGACTGGTAAAGGCCTTAATCGCGGGCTAGGCAAACGCTCGGAGCGCTGACGCCTCGTGTAAAACGTGCGAGTAGACCGCTAACGCTCGTAAATCATTCGTTGCTCGCATACGTTTCGTTCGTTCCTGCAAGAGACACGAGTATTTGCCGTTCCCTCATTCCCCCGGCACTTTATATATATAAATGTCTCATACGAATCTGGTCGAACGCGTTCCTCTAATTTCTTTCGATCTTTCCTGTTTTCTCTCTCTCTCTCTCTCTCTCTCTCTCTCTTTTCTCTTACTCTTTTTACTTTCCCTACCCTTTTTAATTTCTTCTTATTCTCGCACTAGTACCACCACCACGTACGATCGTCTCAATAACAAGTAATTAGTCCAGTCTCCTTTACTCTTATCTCTTGGGATATATGTTAATTAAAAGAAAAAGAAAAAGGAAAGTAGAAATAAAGGTTAAAAACCAGTACTATCCACTAAAAAAAAATCTATCAACAACTTCATTATTATTAACATCTTAAGTGTCTCATTAGTTGATCTTATCTAACATTGATTTTATATATATATATATATATATATATATATATATATATGTCTATCCATTTCTTAAAATTAATTTCGTAAATAATAATAAATACAAAAGAAAAAGAGAAAAAGAAAAATAATGATCATAATAAATCTGTATTCGCATATATTGAAAGAATGTTAAAAATCTATCGGCCAACTTTATCATTAACGTACGTTTTAAGAGTCTCATAAATTAATCTCGTTTAACATTTTATATACATGCCCGCATGTCACACGTCTCTGATCTGAGGATCAGACTCATGAATACTAATAAAAAAAAAAAAAAAACAAATAAATAAATAAATAAAATACCTGTATCTGTACCTTGAAAGTATATTAAATATCTATTGATCAACCTCGTTACCAACCGTTATAAAAGAATCCCATAAATTAATCAGTCAATTAGCATTGATTTTATGTACTTACACGTAACTAACCCCTCGTTAATTTGAATCAATATTATAAATACAAAAACCCGTTGTAATATCTTACATGTCACAGTGGCATACGTAGGAACTGATTCGTATTATGATCATAAGAAATAAATTGATGTAATAATCGCGATAACGTTTCGAACGATCAATAATCGTTCGATCTCGTACGAGAGATCTGGCTGGGGTTTGGTTTAATCCTTAGAAATCCTTGGACGGGCAAACTCCGTAATCGGAAGCTACGTACGACGTACCAACGTCTATAGAGCCGTTCTAGAGAGGCACATAAAACGTATAGGTACACGCGATGAATCACGAACACGATATTTCCTAAGTGCTCGCACGGGCCGATGCGTGTTCTTGAACCCCAGGAGAGCCGAGGAGTCCAAGGTTGTGGGAGTAGTAGTTTCTCTTTCTTTCTCTAGCTTTCTCTCTCTCTCTCTCTTTCTCTCTCTCTCTCTCTCTCTCTCTCTCTCTCCTCTCTCTTTCTCTTGAAGTAGATAAAGTGAACGAGATTCGAACTGGTCGCACGACGTAGTCGTGAGCCTAAGCTCAGTACAGTAGTCGTATTCTAGATGTACTTCTCGCAAAGCTGCCCTTCTCTCTCTCTCTCTCTCTCTCTCTCTCTCTCTCTCTCTCTCTCTATATCTCTGTCTCTGTCTCTGTCTCTGTCTCTGTCTCTGTCTCTGTCTCTCCTTCTTTCTTTAATGTACGTGTGTGTGTTACGTATGTGTAGACATACGTCCATGTACCTGTATATGTACCTGTTTCATGTCGTATCTAAGCAGCCTCTAGGTTGCTAGATCGAAGAGCCACGACCCATAGAAAACTATTTCTTATTCGTGTTTAGTCCTAGCGAGTTCTAGCCTCCTGTATTGTCCTCTCTCTCTCTCACTCTCTCACCCTCTCTCTCTCTCTCTCTCTCTCTCTCTCTCTCTCTCTCTTTCTCTGTCTGTCCGTCTGTCTCTCTTTTTCTCTATTTCTATCCCTATCTCTATCTCAATCTCACATACACAGGTACACACGCTTCTAGATGTGGGACCCGTATATTCCCTTACCTTTTCTATCTCTTTTAGCTGACTCCATCCTTTTATCAAGGATAAAAAGGATAACGGAGAAATTCCGAAGAATATTCTTGACTCGTGATTTTATAATATATAGAATCCTTCGGAATTAACTATTACGAACTAAATTAATAAAATCTATTTGACGTTAGAGGCGCAATGACAATCGTATTAGATGTTATTGTTATTAAAAATATTCGTTTGTTGTTATTAATTAATTCGTAATTAACGATTAATTAATTTATTTTTACGTTTAAATAATTAGATTCTATCTGCTTTTGTAGGTTATTATTATCGAAGTCGACGTGAGATGAAGTAATACTAAAGAGAGAGAGAGAGAGAGAGAGAGAGAAAGGAGAGTGAGAAAAGAGTAGGACGTATATTCGTTGCTCGTTAATTTAAGATGGCATAAATGACATTAATGCTAGTGCGCAGGGGTGAAAAAGGGGAGAGGATAGAGATAGAACAAGGAGAGCGGCTTCCTTCGAAGGCTCGTAAATTATCAGCGCACTTAGAAAGTGGTGAACTCACGGCAGGTGCTCTTTACTTCTTTTCCTTTCTCTCTTTCTCTCTATGTCTGTCTGCCTCTCTCTCTCTCTTACTCTTTCTCTCTCTCTCTCTCTCTCTATTTCTTTCTTCGTCCTTCATTTCATTCTCGAGATCTCTAATCTCCTATCACCAAACGATATTGCGATATCTCGGCTATCTTTATTTACCGATTGATAAGCACAGATACACACACACACACACACACACACACACACACACACACACACACACACACGCGCGCGCGCGCGCGTATGTATGTATGTATGTATGTATGTATGTATGTATGTATGTATGTATGTATGTATGTATGTATGTATGTATGTATGTATGTATGTATGTATGTATGTATGTATGTATGTATGTATGTATGTATGTATGTATGTATATATGTATGTATGTATGTATGTATGTATGTATGTATGTATGTATATCTGTGTGTGTGTCTCTCTTTCTCCCTGAACTTTTCAGATTTTTTTAAATGAAATGTTATTGTGTATACAAAAAGAAGGAAGAAGAAGAAAGAAAAAGAAAAAGTGATAAGAAATAGGAAAGAATGAAGAATACGAATCGTAAAGTAAATAATAACGGTGGACTACGTAGTATAAAAGAACTTTTGTGCAACGTAGGTCCACCCCCGCATAACACAACTCGTACTGACTCATTTCCAGCGGCAACATTCGAGCCATTTCTTTTTCGTCGAAGGCTAAAAGCCACGAGAAGCGATCCTTGATATCTGTTTTTAGCTTTTCGATGCTCTCGGCCGCTGCACTTCGTCGCTTCTTTCATCGTCCTAACGGCAAAAGGGATTTCGACTATAATTAGATCGTTATAGTCGTATAAAATCTTCACGGTACGAGGATCAGAGAAAGATGGTTTACGAATATCGGAAAAGGAGAGAATCAAAAGGAAAGAAAAGGAAAAAAGAGAGAGAGAATTCGAAATACGCGGAACAAATATTTTTGTTTGTCTTATTACAATAATCAACGCATTCTATAATATATATATATATATATATATATATATATATATATATATATATGTGTGTGTACTTTCTTTTTATTTTTTATCATAATCCAGAGTGGATCCAAGAGTCTTTTGGGTGAAGCAAAAGAGTTCTTCGAAAATTGATTAATCTTTCCCGTAACATTTTAGGCACATAAGTTAAACTACGTAATTTTATTGGCTGGTCTCGTAGCTTTACACACTGAGAGAAAGAAATTAATTCGGGAAGTCTCGAAAAAATAGCGAACGATATTTAAAATCACTTTTTGGTTATTAACTATTATTCGTTTTACTTTTGTATTTATGTATATATATATACATACATACATATACATATGTGTGTGTGTGTGTGTGTAAAAGAGAAGGGGTAAGGAAAAAGGAGAAAGAAGCTAATGCCACGGTTTCAAGAATTCCGAGAAGTTCGAGAAGGAGAAAATAGCTGAACGCGGGGAGAGAACGAATGCGGCCATTTTTACGACACGAATAATTATATCTTATCCGTGACGACCCGTGGCCTCGCGCATTTCGAGGAAAAACAAGCTTCGCGATTCGAATGACATTGCATCGCCAGAGCCAAAAAACAAGATGGCTCATTCACAAAGCTGAACGGAAAGAAAGAGAGAGAGAGAGAGAGAGGGAGGGAGGGAGGGAGGGAAACAAAAAATCACATTGGTTTAAATTCTTCTTTTTGTTAAATAAATAAAAAAAAAAAAAAAAGAAAAAAGAAAAGAAAAAGAAAGAAAGAAAAGAAAAAGAAAAAAGAACGAGAAGGATAGAAGATACGATCAAAGTACAACTTTTGCGAGTACATGTTGTACGTAAAATTTTTCGTTGAATTCGAGAAGGAAGATCGCAGAGAGAATCGAATTAGTCTACCATCAATAAAATTTTCAACCGTGCTAAAAGTGCAGTGAAAATTTATTGCTGGAGAGAGAGGGGGGGGGGAGAAGAGGGGGAGAAGGGTTGGTTGGGGTGGAGATTGGGTGGAGGGTGGGATGGTGAGGGGGATGGGGTATATAAAGGCTCTTTCTTCGATAACCAACCGTAACATTACGCGCGCATTCTGCAATAAGAACGAGCATGACGCATGCGCAGAGCCGTGAAATCGATAGAGATATATAGGTTAACCTCTACCTACAAACTCGTAGAAACGAGGTACATACGTTTTTACGTACACGAAGAACGTAAAGAAAATAATCAAAAGAAAAAAAGAATCGAATGGAAATACATTTATACGCGAGTCTCTGCTGCACTAACATACGTACATACGTACGTACATAATGGGTTAGATATTTTACGAACGATAACAATTTTATTTTATTTTATTTTTCTTTCTTCCTTTTTTTTTCTTTTTCGTTTTGTGTTTTCGTCGTTCTCATAAATGTATTTCTAAATTTAAATCTTACATTATCTGATCATTAGAGTAATCAACAAATCTCATTTATTTTAACGATAAGAGGACGTCGTTTTAACGATAAAAAGTATGACCTTCCAAAATCATTTCAATTCACTCCACTATACGTAGAGATATGTATTTTTTTTCAGAGAGGGGAAAATGGGCTGAAACGTATATATATATATAGGACGTATATAAAACATATATAAATATATATATATATATACATATATATATATATATATATATATATATATATATATATATATATATATAAAGAAAGATTAAGTCCTCTTATCTTGGTCGAGTCGCACAAGAAAGTGCACCGTTAAAGCGCACGTTGAGAGAACGCGAAAGGTCGTTGGTCGTGCTCGAGAGCGCATTAAGAAAGGCGATAAGACATTAAGAACGATAAGGGCAACATTGTCACTGACAGTTATACACGCATCGTCCTCGAAGATTTGTTCTGTTTTCTCTCTCTCTCTCTCTCTCTCTCTCTCTCTCTCTCTCTCTCTCTCTCTCTGTCTCTGTCTTGTATTCTCTGCCTGTCCATCATTTTATCTCTCTCTCTCTCTCTCTCTCTCTATTTCTCGTTGACCCGACACGCCATTACGTTTTCCATCGTTTATCCCACTCTCCAATTCTCATTCATAAAAGTAACCTTCGTTTATACCCGATTACGTGCGTAAGAACAAATTTATTGTGTATATACGTATATTAAATAAATAAATAAATAAATAAATAAATATACACACACATACGTGCGCGCGAATAAAGTTAGAAATTTTCCATGTGGCGTTTATTTAGCGTCGAGTTAAGGTATCCCTCTTTTGTTTCCTTATAAAAATAGAACCGAGTATCAACTGCATCGGAATATTCGTATTTTATTGACAATTCTTATCAGCTCAGTGACATCGTATTGAATATCCCAAAGCAAAGTATAAATATTATTGCATACGGTCGTACCTCGATTTACTTATAGACGAGATAAAAACGATCCCAGATGTGTTCCCGACTTATCTCAGATCGAAGACCGAGAAACGGGGGTGGGGATCGGGAAAAAGAAAAACAAAAAATGTTTGAGAGCCAAACGACGCGAGAAGAGTAGTGTATTATCGTCGTTGCACGTGTTTGGAAAAATAAATTAAAGGAAAGAAGAAAAAAGAAGCGAGGGTAGAGAAAAAGATGCGATATATATTCGATGTATTAGAAAATTAATAGTCGCGAGTAAAATATTGGTTGGTGACAATCGAAACGTACGATAATTTGAATAAGTAAAAATTATCGATTGTAATTTAATTTCGAGGCAGATCGTAACTGTAATAAATGCCCGATGTCTTGCGTGCTGTGTACTGCGTGCGCGCGTGCGCGCGCCTGTTGTTTATGTGCGCTAAAGGGGGGAGGGGGGGGGGGACACCCGTTGGATGGCGAATAAAGCGTGGCGATACATTTTTCCACTTTCTCCGAGACTGAGATTGCGCCGAAGCCTTGGGGAAAATACACCGCGAGACAAAACTCGAACTACGTTTCATTCGGCATACACGGTGACCGAGAAATCGCGGCCATTTTTAAAGCGCCTACGTTTCGTCATTATTCTCGGAATATAATCCTTTTATAATTTTTTCCTCCTCCTCCTACTCCTCCAAGAAAAAAAAAGAAAATGAAAAGGGGAAGAAAAGAACGAATTATTTCCCTCATATATCCAGTTCATTCTTGTTTCTTCCTATTTTTATTTATTTTTTTATTTTTTTATTTATTTTTTTTAATTTTTCTCCTCTCACTTACGATCCAATATTTATAACTTTTCGATCAGAGACTTAATCACGTTTACCCTTATTCGCAGATTTTTCATTGTATCGTTCCACGTAAACTTTGGATTTGTACCAACGAAGAAATAATTTTAGCGCGATGAAACCGGTAGAATTGGAAGAGTAAAATTTTCTTATTCTGACCGTTTTTTATGTATCTATTTCTTTTTTTTTTTTTTTTTGTATTCCCCTTTAATAATTTCCATGGGGAAAGGAAACATTGTTTTATCGGCGAACAGGGATGCGACAACTTATTTGCGACGTTCTCTCGTTGAACGACGCGTTTTTCGTTGGAAAAAGCCGATATATCGGTCTATCGATCGAAGTATTTTTAGTAAGCGGATAAAATGATGACCGGTGCTAGTCACCGTTCTTTTTTTCTCTCTTTCTCTTTCTTCTTTTTTCCGCGAATAACCTACATAATCAAAGTAGAGCAACTGAGAATCATCTCCGTCGTCGTCGTCGTCGTCGTCGTCGTCGTCGTCATAGTCGTCGTCGTTGTGTCGTCGTTGAGGGATCGTTGGCTCGTTAGACGCAAGGCTGTTTGCATCGACTCAAAGTCGTTGACCTACTCACGTCAACTCGTTTCCGCGCGAACGCTCGGCCGCGTCCTTGCGATCGTCATCGTCGTCATCATCATCATCATCATCATCATCATCATCATCATTGTCGTCCTCGTCATCGTCATCTTAGTCGTCTCGTTGTCAGAAACGTTAATATTACATAGAAACGATGAACTTTTATTTCTATTAACGAATTCTCAACAATTTTAGACCGCACAAAATTTCCCGATAATTTTTATTTTTATATTGACGCTAACCTTATTCTCGATCGATACGAAGATACTTCGACTTGAATTTAACCGAGTACGTAAATACATATGCATACATATATATGATGTATAGATAAAACATTAATGGCCTGAGTTATAGGGACGTTCTTGCCGTATGCGTCGAGAGATATAGGTATGTGTGTATACGTAAGGTTTCGCAAGTGGTTTATGAAAATGCGCGCACTCTGCGTTATTATTAACGAACTACCGTGGGTAACGCATTAAAAGTCGAAGTTTCGATACCACTAAGGAAATTTATGAGATACGTGCGTGCAGTATTTATATATATATATATATATATATATTTATATATTTATACCGTGTGTTATAATATATCTCGATCGCATTTCTCTACTTTAAAACGAATGAAAAAATAAATGATAAATAAAGAAAAAAGCAAGACTTAAAAAAAAAAAAAAAAAAAAATAAAAAAAAGGAAAGAAAAAAATGATAACATCATTTGCGCGCAAGTTGAATTGGAAAATTATTTTTCAGTACCGATAATTCGTCTCAATTTGTAGGAGGATAGGCGAGATCAGTGGATGGGTGGGTGGGTGGGTTGAAGAGGGCGGAAAAAATGGTGCGAGTCAACGAGATGAAATAGCGCTGGAGAGAGAGAGAGAGAGAGAGAGAGAGAGAGAGAGAGAGAGAGAGAGAGAGAGATGCTTGAGGCAATCCACATGACCCGATGAACTCTCCGTGGATTGGTGTCAAATCGGTAACTAGCGACGTTCTACTTGAAAAATACAACGGAACGAAGCCTCGAGTGTTATTTTTTCTTCTTTTCTTTCTGTTTTGTTTTTTTGTTTTTTTTTCTTTTACCGTCCATGCGGCGCGTGTAACGAGAGAAGTAAGAGAATTTTTTTCTTTCTTTTCGTTTGCGTTTGTTTGTTCGTTTTATTTTCTTCGTCGTTTCTCTTTTTCTTCTTCTAATTTTTTCCTTTCGTTCTTCTTCTTTTCCACCCGTTCTTTTTGCTCAGACATATCGATCGATCGATCGATAATTAGAAGGTGTTTTTTTTTTTCTTTTTTCTTTTTTCTTCTTTCAGGACTCCCTCCCGTTCGCGGATCGTTTTTTACGATTAAAATAACGGATATAAATTCTCTCAATTGATTTCGGCATTGTATCGTTATCAATTGATTATTCATGTTATCTCATCGTACGGAGATTTTATAATCGTAGATTTTTATTATCGTCGATCAAAAAGAAAGAGGAAGAAGAAGAAGAAGAAAGAAAAAGAAAGAGAAACGAAATAACAAAAAGGGTTAAAAGAATAGGAAAGAAAAACAAGCGAGGGAAATTGAAATATTTCGCTTCGTAACCGTTATAATAATCGGTCTTAAGCGCTCGGAGACATTTGTTTTTCCTTCTTTCTTTTTTTTTTGTTGTTTTTTTTTTTTTTTTTCATCTCCTGCATTTTTCCCCAACGATATCTTTTTATCGCTATCTCTTCTCTCCCGGTATCTTTATCCGTAAGATAAACTTCCCTCGTCCCAGATTCGTAAATTGCGTTGTCGACGTTGAAACTTTTAATTATACGAACTGTCTCCTATATGCGTATACGGCGAGAGCTAATAGGACACAAAAAGAACGTTACTGTTTTATAATTTGAAAAATTCCTTGCCTTTTTCTTTTTCTTTCTTTCACTTTAAAAATGAAATTTATTATGTGTCAAAGGAGGAAAGAGGAAGAGGAAGAGGAAGAGAAAGAGGGGGATAAAACCCTGCGAATGAATATCATGAATTTTTACTAATTGCCGTCGTAAATGTAAACGTTCCTTCTCGTACACGTGGACCTGCACGTTCTTGAGGAGGAAGAAAAAAATTTGTTCCGATCTACAATCGTGACTCATCGTCGACGATGGCAGTTAACAATTACCCTGTTAAGAATGATCCTTTTAATTGAGAATTTTTAATTGCATCTTATTCGCTGGTATAAAATAAAATAATGAATATATTTTAGCGGGAGAACCACTGCTCGTTCCCATTTCTCCTTTCAGTAGTCACTCGTTGGATCGGCGCTCGCGTAACGGCAACGAAAGTGCTCTGACGACGATATCGACCTCTTCCTTCTCCTCCTCCTCCTCCTCCTCCTCCTCCTCCTCTTCCTCATCCTCATCCTCCTTCAACCTCCTCCAACCTCCTAGTCACGATGAAAAGATTCTCAATAATACATTAACAATAATCTCGTTTCTCTCGATCCTCGTATAAATCGTTCGAATAAATTTACGATCTTTAATATTTTTTCTTTAACCATTAATTTATACTTTTATTGAAAATATCTGATCGTTATTAAGGCGTATATATAGAGAGAAAAGAAAAAAATTATATGTCAAAGAATGATTAGTTTTGAATGGGAACACTTATGATAATAAATTTACAAAGTGTTATGTTTGATCATTGGAAAAAGTGATAAGTTGATAACATATGTATGTCTCGTCCTATTGGATTTAAAAAATATATATATATATATACCCAAGAAGAGGAGAGCAATGTTGAATATATTAACGTAATTTTGTCCGTTCATGTTATTATGACCAAAATTTGATTTCTACCTTTACTCTATAATCCACCCACCACCGAAGATATATCGTCTTCGTTATCTCTATCTCTCTCTCTCTCTCTCTCTCTCTCTCTCTCTTTCTCTTTATCTTACATCTCAATGATCATGAAAAGTGCAATGTACGATACGAAATCGTTTCGTATACGTCGTATACGTATTATCTCTCTTTCCACATCAAAATCCACGATAAAGCTTAGATGAAAACGTACGAAGAGAAAAATTGAGAATTATTTCGAGGAGAAATGAAAGAACCAAAAGAGAGAGAGAGAGAGAGAGAGAGAGAGAGAAAGAAATAAAAAGAAATGGGGGATAGACAAATTTTTTCAATGCGAATTTGCATCGACAAACGGGATCATTGTTATCTAAAGATCGGGGATAGTGATATAGACGGGAGGGAAGGTAAGAGATAGAGAGACAGAGAGAGAGAGAGAGAGAGAGAGAGAGAGAGAAAGCAAAGCTGGCAGGGGGTGGAGGGGAGCAAAAGGGAGAAACTTTTTGAAGCGTGTCAGATTAATTGAGATCACGTGAACTAATTAAAAATATTTTGTAACGGCGCCATTCGATAGTACGTATCGCGTGAGCACGCACGCAGTTGCGATTTATTATTTAAACGATAAATGACGCCACCCTTGGCAAAGAGAGAGAGAGAGAGAGAGAGAGAGAGAGAGAGAGAGAGAGAGAGTCACGGGTGAGGAGAAGAGAAACGATTGTATCGAGTATTGGAGGAGGCATAAACGCGCGAGGCTAACGCGTTTGACGGGAGTTCGCGAAAAATTATTGTCAGCTGTGTTCGCTCGCTTACGAGAAACACGCGTTAAAGTGTTTTCGGATGTTTTCTTTAGTGTAAAATTGTCTTCGATAATGTGTTATTTGGAGTGTCGAAGTAATTGACAAGCATATCTTGTTTATTTTTGTCTTCTTTTCTTTTTGTTTTTATTTCTTTCTTCTTCTTCTTCTTCTTCTTCTTCTGCGTTTTTAGGATGTGACACCTTTTACAAGATAGCGTCGTAGAATGTTTGCGACAAAGGTTAGTAATATGTTTCTTCGGGAGGGGTGTTCCCTTTTTCTTTTCTTTTCTTTTCCTTTTATTTTTTACTGTTATTCTTCTTCGAAGGAGGAGAGGTTTTAAGATATAGAACCTTCGTCCTCTTTGCTGTAATAATGTTTTTTTTTTATTTTTTTTTATTTTTTTTTTATTTTGACACCGGAAGTTGCAACGGACGGAGTGCACTGATAGCGTACATAGAAATAAGATTAATCTCTAATCTTTGATAAGATATATGTATATGTATGTATCTATTTTTATTTGTATTTATAATATATATATATATATATATATATATATATATATATTATATAATATTTATAATATATTATAATATATTGTCTAGTATTGTAATATATTAATATATTATGCATTTATAATATATAATACATAAGTACATATGTGTACGTATATGTGTGTAGAGGAAGAAAATTATACTGCATATATAAATCATATAATACATATAATACATAATTATAAATAGTATTACACCATATTAACCTCTATAATTTATATTAACTAATATGTACTGATAGTATATTATACTATATATATGATGTTTTAACATAAAAAAAAAAACAAATTCAGAATAGATTAATTAGACTGAAATTTGTAAACGCAAACGGTCATGAGATTGAGAATGTGTATACGCTTTGGATCCATCGGTTTGAAAGTTTAGATAATGGATGCTTTCTGGTCGAACTCTAATATGGAAACTGGCTTCTTATTTCATCGTGAGAGTAGATAAGGAGCCTTCCGTTCGTTCGTTCGTTCGTTCGTTCGTTCGTTCGTTCGTTCATTCGGTCGGATGCGATTCGACGCGTCGAAGAAGGAGAAGTGGAGAAAGAGAGTGAAAGAGAGAGAGAGAAGAAGAGACAGATAGACAGACAGACAGAAAAAAGAGAGAGAGAGAGAGAGAGAGAGAGAGCGCCGGCGCGCCGCGCGTCGGTTTCTTGTTTTCCACTCCGGCGATTTATCCGTCGACCTCGCGGTGCGATGACTGGCTCTAAGGTCAAGCGCGTATTTCGCACTCTCGGCCGCACGCGCCTGCCATGAAAACTCCTCCGCGCGCGCGTTCGAGATTTTATTCCTATCTCATTCGAGGAAAACGATCGTGTTTTGCGAGAGACTCGCGTTTCCCTTTCTTATTTTCCTTCCTTCTCCCTTTATCTCTTTCTTTCTTTCTTACTTACTTACCAAATTACTTTTTTCTTCTTCCTTTGCTTTCTCTTTTTTTCTTCTCTCTTCTTTACGCTTTCCTTTCTGTTTCTTTTTTTTTTTCCTCTATTTTTTCTTCTTTTTTTAACTGCGATCGAAGCAATCGTTAATTACTTCTCTCTCTCTCTCTCTCTCTCTCTCTCTCTCTCTCTCTCTCTCTCTATCTCTCTCGCATAAAATTGCGATCGATGAACCGCTTTTTTTTTATATTTTTATTCGCACCATCCTTTCCCCCCAAACTCTGACAATTTTTGCAGACGTTTATAATTACGAGTCAATATTTTTTTTTTTATTTTTCAACATTTTAACAAGTATTTCGAATGAATGCAATCAATAATTTGTATTAAAATATCGGCAGTTAATGTATATGTGACGCAACCCTGACGCAACCCTGACGCAATCTCGATGCAACCCTGACGCAACCCTGACGCAATACTGACGCAACCCTAACACTTAATTATCTACACTGATCGAGATATACGTATATATATATATACATACATACATACATATATATATATATTTACGAAATATTTATCATTGATTGATAAAAGTATTTTACA
Organism: Dolichovespula sylvestris; assembly: GCA_918808275.2. Classification (NCBI taxonomy): domain Eukaryota; kingdom Metazoa; phylum Arthropoda; class Insecta; order Hymenoptera; family Vespidae; genus Dolichovespula; species Dolichovespula sylvestris. Next base: position 3,228,897 of record OU964963.1, on the reverse strand, counting down.
ATAAAACAAATAAATAGAAGTGATTAATTTTCATCAATTTTTCTCTTTTCTAACTCCAAAACTATATTAATTGCATTTTAAATTATGCAAGAGAAATGTTTGTTAGGGTCGTATGAAAAATTCGAAACTTCTTTTTCTTTTTTCGTACTTTAAAATTGCGTTTCACTTTGAGAATGAAATTTATGCATTTAAAAGAAGAAAGAAAAAGAAACATAAAAAAAGAACAAAGTTCACGAACTTTTCAAATGACCCTCATATGCATACATATATATACTGATCCATATGTGGATGAATAAAATTTAATAATACGTCGTCGACGTGGTCAAGAATGGATTAATAAAAAGCATTAACTAACAACAACACTTGTTCGTTTCGTAGCTCAAATGATTTAAAATAATGGACATTAAAGAAGGTAACCGGGCTGTTAGTTTCGAACAACGTTGATGTTTCTTACGAGCTGCGTGTCATTTTTTATAAACTTCAAAGATTATTACAAATGATTGAACCAACACCAAGTAAAATCATTCATTTAGAATATCAATCGTTCCACGCAAAAGTTCCTCGGGGGTTTTACTTACGAGGTACAGGAAATAAAAATCTGTTCGCGCGTGTGCATGTGAGCATTTGAATTATCATCATCATCATCGTCGTCATCATCATCATTATTATTATTATTATTATTGTTATTATTATTATAATTATTATTATACTCATTGCAAGCATAATAATTATCGGAAAAGTCAGTCGTTAAAAAAGAAATTCGTCCAAAAATCATTACGAATCTACGACCCCGTAGAACCTTCTTTAGAATGCAAGTTCGAATCGTCGCTTTGCTCGGATCAAGAAGAGTGGGGTGAAGGGAGGGTAAGAGGAGGATGAGGAGGGTGTATATGTAGGTGGTAGAGACCGATCGTACGCATATGTTTTTTTCTTTTTTTCTCTCTCTCTCTCTCTCTTTTTCTTTCTCGCTCTCTCTCTCTCTCTCTCTCTCTCTCTCTCTCTCTCTCTCTCTCTCTCTCTCTTTCTTTCTCTCTGCGAGAGTCGTTATATATATTGCTCCGCGATTAAGGCCATGGTCATAACGGCGTTGGTGCTGGTGGTGCGCTTATGGATGCGAACGAGTTAAATACCACCTTTGCGATTCTAGCCGCTTATCGTTCGCGAGTGTTCGCCCACTAACTTTTCCATGGTAGTATAACGTTAGCTTTATCATCGACACCGTTCGCTGTCCCTTGCGAAACCCGTTTGAATCGCGCACACGGTAAAATGACTTTTAAACGCTACGTAATCCGTAATTAGATTATAACCAACTAAAACCCATTGATTCGTATACATCTCTTTCTCTGGTCGTTCGATCATTTAAAACTTTCATAGTTTTCGATCGAATCATGACATATATTAATAATTTTCTATGGATAGAACGTGTCGATTGTTTTGGATTTGTCCTCTTCAATTAATTCAAGCTCGATTAATTAGATTGTAGTATTATTATTATTATTATTATTTATTACTTTTTTTTTTCATGGATTCGTTCCCTTTTTCGTTGTTTTTTTTTTTTTATTATTATTATTATTTTTTTTCATAGACTCGTTCTTCTTTTTTTTTTCTTCTTTTTTATTATTGTTATTATTTTTGTTCACCTCCAGTCCCCATAGATTTATCTGTTTTTCTCCTTTCCTTTTTTTCATTTACTGACAGCGATAACAAGAACAGAGAGAAAAGAATAAAAAAAAGAATATAAAAAGAAATGAAATGAAATGAAATGAAATGAAATGAAATGGAATGAAAGATTATGAACGTTCCCGGTACCGATCTATGGTTCCATTCTCTATGGATAGGTTCCTCTCGTCGAGAGAGTTCGTCTACCATGGATAATTTCATGAGACGAGCCGTATCCGGTCTCTCACGGAGAGAGCCGGCTATTATCACTACCATTTGTTATCGCCGGTTCCTCGTTGAACTATGCCAACTCACTAGAACTAGTTATAATGTCCGAGTAACGCGACTCTAGAACAGAACGAAACGAAACGAAACGAAACGTCCGAGGAAGGAACGAATCAATGTTTCGTCCGATATGAATCTCTTACGTCGTTCCTCTTCCTCCTCCTACTCCTCCTACCCCTCCTCCTCTTCTTCCTTCTCTCTCTCTCCTCCATTACCATTTCGTACGAGCTAATTGCGATACGGAGAAAAAAAAATTTTTGTAAAGAAAAAGAATAGCTGTCCGTGACTCATCGTTTTCTCGAAGGATCGATGGTCGCGCGTACGCGTGGAGTAGACGAGAAGAAAAAAAAAATGAGAAGAGAAGAAAAATAAAATAATAATAATAATTTTAAGATTCCTTCTTATCATTGAAATTAGACTTTGCCGATTCGAACGAGGCGAATCGGCAAATACGAATTTTTGAATTACCCTTTAAACGCGCGTCCCGAAACGATGATGATGATGAAATCATCTCTGAATGCTATCTAAAATTCGGATAATTATTCCTTTCGACAAATCGCGTAGAAAGAGTGAGATATATATATATATATATATATATATAGACGGAGAGATAGACAGGCAGATAGAGAGAGAGAGACGGATAGATAGAGAGATCGAGAGAGAAAGAGAAAGAGAAAGAAAGAGAAAAAGAGAGAGAGAGATAGAGAGAGAGAGAGAGAGAGAGAGAGAGAGAGAGATAGTACGATCGAGCTGATCCTACGTCGTAGAAAAATTCGTTTCGAAGTTGGGCGAGAGTATTTTTGGCGGTGCGGGGAAGGAGACTCTCTCACGCGATTTATACAGGCCGAACACGTCCCGGAGACGCGTCCTTTCCGAATAAAAAGGACGGGGCATCCTTTCTCTTTCTTTCACTCACACGTCGTTCGCTTCACCCAGAAGACTTAGATTAGGACGTACGTATAATACCCCCATCAACCCCTTCCTCAAAAGATAAAAAGATAAAATAAAATAAAATAAAATAAAATAAAATGAAAATCGTACCAAGATAATCAATTGTTCGAAATGATTTCGAACGAAAACTCGTCGAAATTTTCGATGTGCCTGTATATAAACACGCACGAACGCGTGTGTGTACGTGCATGCAGATGCATACACACGCACACGCACACGCGTATATTCACCCTCTCCCTCTCCCCCCCCCCTCTCTCTCTCTCTCTGTCCCCCTCTATCTCTTTTTCTCATTCGCTTGGCACTCCACAGCTCTCCTGCTTATTCGTGTGTCTCCTCTCTCTCATTCGTGCTCGAACGTTCATGCCACGATGGGGCCAAATAACTCCGAGAGGTAAACGACATCCACACGCGCATAGCCTACGCCTTCTTCTTCTTCTTCTTCTTCTTCTTCCTCCCCCCCTCCTCCTCCTCCTCCTCCTCCTCTCTTTCCCTTCTCTCTCCTCTCTTCTCTCTTCTCCTCTCCTTCTCTTTACCTCTCCTCTCCTCTCCTCTCCTCTCTACACTCCTCGTCTCTCGCCTCGTCTCTCGCCTCTTCGTTTCGTTTCTTCTTTCGAAAGACAGCCCGATTAGACGGTCCACGTTGTTAGTCTCGCCTTGGCCCGTCCGGCTTTTAACGGAATCCATCTCCTCTCTCTCTCTCTCTCTCTCTCTCTCTCTCTTTTTCTTTTTCCTTTTTTTTGCTTTTTCTTTTGTTTTCCCCCGCCTCCCTCTCTCTCCTCTTTCGCCCTCCCCACGTCCCCCTCCCCCCCTCTGTCCTTCTCTTCCGTCCACCTAAGGCGTCTACCTCACAATTTTTGTCTTTCGCCGTTCGTAACTTCGACTTACGTGTAAATATTTCAAAACAATGGGCATTAGAAACCCCCCATAGAATGGGGTTTCGCTTATTTCGTTAAT
>OU964963.1:3210048-3222548 GCA_918808275.2 Dolichovespula sylvestris | reverse complement strand
TATATATATATATATATATATATATATATATATATAATAATTCTTTCTTTCCCTTCCCCCTCCTCCTTGAATATATATATTTCACCGTACATTTTAAATATGTTAATTGTGTAATTAAATTTACGTAAAATTCATAAATTCGTTATCGTCTGTATATAATATTTCGTTGCGTCAAAATATGACGGTTATATAGCAATAATATTGTACCATAATAGTGACACCATTTCTTTTATTAAATATTTCGTTGTATTATTTTAAATGACGTAAACTTCATACACGTTTTATCGTTCAAAAGTAACATCTTTACTGTTTCGTAATATGACAGTGAAAGGCAACAATAGTGCAGAGTAGTGATATCATTCAGTTCCATTCCTTTTTTTCTTTTTCTTTTTTGAAATATTTCACCAAATCATTTCTAATATTGTCGATTAATTTTGTTCTCGTCCTCCATGTCTCCCATCGTATACAATATCTCTTTTTTTATTACTTCCGTTTTACTTGCATTTTTTTTCTTCATAATATGACATTATGAATGACACGTATATTCCGAAAGTTCAATAAATATATTTGTGTATGCCATATGCATGATATAACAATATATATTATATTGTTCGATTAGAATAAAAAAGAAAAAAAAAGAGAAAACTAGTTTTCGTTTTATAAAACCATAGCTCACATACATACATACATACATACATACATACATACATACATACATACATACATACATACATACATACATACATACATACATACATACATGCATGCATGCATACATACATGCATACATATATATATATACATAGATAGATAGATAAATAGATAGCTATTCCTTTTTACTGTACATACGCATTATGTACATTCTCGTGATCCGTTCTCCAGGCTCAGTTTTCTGCGAATCAGGCGACCAAAGCAACGACGATTCGCCTTTTTCGGAGGCTCCTCGACGACGAGATCGGGCAGGCCCGAAAGAACTCGAATTCGAGATGGCTTGCGCACTTTCACTTTGGTCCTCTCTCTCTCTCTCTCTCTCTCTCTCTTTCTCTCTCTTTCTCTCTATCTTTCTCGACCGCAGCCTCATTAATCGTCAACATTTTCCACAAGCTATACACGAGTCCGTCGAGTAGCCACCGTAAGCATTTATTTATACTTCTCAAACAGCTCTTATCGCATTTGTCCCTATGCGAATATCTCGCCGATATTTTCACCCGAAATTAAATTGCTTCGCTTTCGTGTTCCGGTTAATAAATTACGGAGTTAATACAAATTTCACATCGTGGACGATTCCTTGCATAAAGTTATGTAACGATTCTTTTTTTTTCTTTTTCTTTTTCTTTTTATCCGGTAATTTACAATCAGGAATGAGAAGAAAGGAAGAAAGAAAGAAAGAAAGAAAGAAAGAGAAGAAACGAGAAGTAAAAAGAGATAAAGAAATCTGTGCGACTCAATTGAACTTTTATATAAAACGAATATTGCGAACTTTAGTAGATACATACATACGTACATACCATTAACATACGTATGTATACGCGAGCGAACGAACATAAGACGCACGGAACGATGAAATACGCACGACGATACTCTTTTGACTTAATTTATATAATAATATCTTGTTAAAGGAACGATTTATATACCTTTTCAACTCTCTCCGCTTACCATTCAAATTCAGTTCGGTTTCAAATGGTCCGAGAAATCAAACCTCGGCAAGGTAGATTAATTGATTAAAACGAGAAAAAGAAAGAAGAAATGGAAAAAAACGGAAGTACTCGAGTACAAGACCGAGTTTCGAATTCCAAAGAATCCGATATCGATGAGAAGGAAAATATTCGGAGATGAGATAGGCAAGAGGATAAAAGAGGAGACCTTTTAACGTCATCTCTCTTACCTCTTCCTCTATACATACGTAATATTACGTGTAGTATACTTGTCCTACTAGGAGCTTGCATGTATGCGCGCGCGCATGCACGCACTCACGCACACACGTATATAAACACGTACACGTACATATACGTTCGTGAGCGCACGCGTTAAGAACCGACGGTGTTCACGTTGACCCAGTTCTACGCGGGCATCGCAAGCTCCTAAGCACTTGCGAACGACGATTCCCCTGTGCTTGCAAGCTCGAGTGCATCTACCGCGCATGCGCACACGCACTGACACCGTTACGAGATACATTCTTCTCTATCTATCTATCTATATGTCTGTCTGCCTGTCTATCCGTCTGTCAATCTATCCATCCATCCATCCATCCATCCATCCATCTATCTTAGCTATACCGTTTCTTTTCACGACAAATATCTCTTATCTCTTTCCTTCCATTTATTTTCTCTTCTTTTTCATTCATTCATCTTTCCTTTATATTTATTTCTATCGTTGTTTTTAATATTTATCCATCGACGCATCGATTGTTATCGTCGTCGATGAGTTTTCTCAATTGTAAATTTTAAGTAAAAAAAAAAAAAAAAAAAAAAAGACCGTATAGGATCGATGAAAGTTCATTCCTGTTCGTAGTCAATCATTTTTGGGGAAAAATCTAATTGCACCGTTCTCGCGAATCTTCCTCGAGGTCGATCTTGTTCTTTGTTTTTTTTTTTTTTCTTTTTTTTTTTTGGAATATCGCGAAACCAAAAGCCAGAGGGCATCTCTCTTTTGACCCGCCTATGAACCTTTTATCCTCCCTGTGCAGATAGAAAGATGATATTTATTTTACGACACTTTGTCTATGTTCTTCTTTCTTTCTTTTTATTTTTTTCTTTTTTTTTTTTTCTTTTATTTTTCCATTTCTTATTTTCTATGTCACACGTACAGAGAGAAAGAGAGAGAGTGAGAGAGAGAGAGAGAGAGAGGGGGAGAGGGAGAGATAGAGAGACAGGTCAGACGTTTCAAGATCTTTTCTTCCTCGTCTCTTTTTCTTGTCGTGTCTTTTTCTTTTTTTTTTTTTTTCTTTCCTTTTTGTAAGTACCCTACACACTCGGCGTGTGTCTAATGGTAGACAAGAGAAGTGTAAGGTCGACGACTCGGTCGATGAGTAAAGAGAGGAAGCTTCGTAACTGACTGGAACGTCCAACTTTTGCCATGTTCATGTACCCAGGAATGTCCATGATGCTAGAAATGAGGAGGACCGTATTACGCGTTCGATAACGGCGGACAGTTCGCGCGCGCTATGTAAACCTCCTCTTTCTCTCTCTCTCTCTCTCTCTCTCTCTCTCTCTCTCTCTCTCTCTCTCTCTCTCTCCAGTCTAATAGTAAGTTGGTTGACCAGACGCCACTCAACGGCAGACTCGTTTGAAGTACATACGTTTAAACGGTACGGGTACGCGACTTTGAGCGTTTTTGCGTCAGTTCAATCCTTTCGAACCTATTAATACGACGAATTATTTTTATCCGAATTATTCGAACATTACCATCTACGTCCGTGAACATTGTCGGACGCCTTTCGCCAAAGAATCTTACGCGTTTTCGTGAAAACATTTGAGACTCGTTTAATCGTTCAAGTACGAAATACAATATTACACGTTGGTTTTTATCCTCTCCGTCGCTCAAGCGTTTCTTACTTTATTATTCTAATGTTATCAGCCATTTTTTTTTTCTTTTTTGAATTTGTAATATCTTAAACCTTTTCGTTACGGCGGTTAGACGATTACGGCTGGAGTGACGATAGCAGCCAGCATTTTTATACGAAAGTTAAGACATTCGTCGATACATAAACGTTGATGTAAAGTTGGACTGATCGGTCAAATGTTTTTCGGAGCGTATCAATGACAAATTCTTTTTCTTTTTTTTTGCGTAATGGATTTATTGAATTTTGCGTAACCGATGATTAGGTAGGTGGTCCGAGATTATGGGTGAAATTTGCGGCGTCGCTAACAATCCTATGGATGATATGTCGACTATAGTCGGCACCCGAAATTCAAACGTGTACGTAATCGGGATAAAGACGCGAGCCCTCGCGTTGTTATTTATTATTATATGCCGGTCAACAATGTGTCAAAAAGGGATTACGTACGACTTGTTCATCGAAAAGATGCTGAAAGTTTGACGTATTTTGGGAATCTACCTTCGCGGTTTTTTTTTTGTCGGAAACGGGACAAAACTAAATTGGAAAATTAATGATTCCGTATCATCTGTTCCTTCGGTATTTTATTCGTATTAAAAAGAAATTTCTCTTCTAAATTCGGTCACGTATAAACCTTGGAACCATCGACCGCGTTTACTCTTCCACGAAAATCTAGACACAACGTCCCAACTTCCCGTAGTGGAAATACAAAAATAATTTTATAATTATTTATATGAGTGATACAAAAATACAGACGAATCAAAATATTGTATACAAAAAAAAAAAAGAAATAAAAGAGAGAGAAAGAAAGATCGTTCAATGACTTGACATTAGTTCGTGACGTAAATTCGAGAAGATAAGAGCGAACTTTAAAATTCTTTGACGAAAACTTTTTCATTAAAATTCATCGAAGAAAGAAGCAACAAAAAAAAAACACAAAAAGAAATAGGAAGAGGGATAAAAGATTTCAACTTTGTAAACGTTCCTCGTCGAGAGCGATAATGGGGCGATATTCAACCGATCCTGCGTTAATGCAAATTGACCGTCGATACCTGCACCCACTTTCCCTTTCGATTTCTCTTTTTTATTTTTGAACTATAGCGACTCTGATAATGTTGAAAATATTTTATCGGTGAAAGGATCATTATAAGCGCGTGAAGTATACCGTCGCATTAAGGTTATCGTTCGGTTGTCCTCCTATCCCGATTTTTAAAATTTTTTTTCCTTTTTTTTTTCCTTTTATTTTTGCTTTTTTCTGCTTTTTTTTTTCTTTCTCTCTTCTCTCAATATGCCCACGGTCGTTGAAAGAAGGAAAGAAAAAATAAAATGTAAATAATAAAAATTAATGAAATGAAATGGCGACGATTTTAATTTACATAACTTTTCACATATGTACGTATACATACGTATATGTAAAATGTCGATAGCCTCCTTTTTGAAACGAATGATCGTTTCGAGAAATTTGTTGATGCTCTCTCTCTCTTTCTCTCTCTGTATATATATATATATATATATATATATATATATATATATATATATATATATATATATATATATATATATATCGATATTATCCCAAAAACCCCAGTCGTTCATTTATCTCCATCGAATTAGATTAGTTTAAATAGAAATACCGAAATATTTGTATGTGAATTGCGAATTTTATGGAAAAGAAAAGAAAGAAAATCGAAGAAAAAGGAACGAAAACAAAAGTCCTCGTATATAAATGATATCGATGTTGTCATCTCGCAAATATACAGAAATTCAGATTTTTCGATCTCTATCGTATTGGATCAGTTGGATAGATTCGACAAGAAAGTTTCCTTCGTACATAAATACATACATACGAAGTCGACTTTCTTCGACCTTCGAAAAAGCGAAAAAAAAGTGATAGAAGTAATTATATTTGACTACGCATAATTTAAAACAACAATCGGCATAGTCGAAAAACACGGATATCTTAAGAATGAATTTATATACATAGTATATACTCTTACGGTTCTCTTACGTTAGAAACGCAAAGGTGTCAAAGTCACATACGAATGATTAGATAGTTACGTTCCAGTAATTTACATACACACGTTGTATCTATAATCGTTGTGGCAATAAAACCATTTCCGTTTTACGACCTGTCGTTTATGTATCTAGGATATATATATATATATATGTGTGTGTGTGTATGTGTGTATGTGTATATATACACACGTAATGACTAATAATTTTTCGTTTATACAGAAACTTATTCGATAACGATATTCTTTCATTCTAAATTCTTCTAAATATCTCGGTAACACTGTATACATAATAAATAAATAAATAAATGGAATCTCTCATTGAGAAAATGAATAAAACAAATGATATCCATTATCTTTCGTGTTTCTTTTTTTTTTTTTTAAACATCAAAATCTAAATATTCAGCCACCGTATTTAGCTTATCGTATTTCTTTCTTCTCCTCGAAAACAAACAAAACAAAAAAAAAAGAACGCGAAAATCTCCATTCAAATTTGCATCCAAAAAATGTGACACTGGATCAAACGAGCGAAGAAAAGAAATGAAACAATTTTTTTCTGGTAAATTTTTTTTCTTTCTTTCCTTCTTTCTTAAGAAGAATACATACGTACATACATACATACGTACATACATACATACATATATATATATATATATATATATATATATATATATTTATACGTAAAAATATCTCGCATCGGTTAATTTTTATATCCTTTTAAATAAACAAACTAAACCGTAACGATCTAAGAATTGCACTGTGAATGCAAAAATGAGTGCATCGGAAGCTGGAAGACATGTTGCGCATGCGCGAATTACGAGAATAATACGAATACACCTACGCACAAACGTCGATATCTATAAATATATATGCGTAGAGAGGAACATAGAGAGATTTACCATCGTCGTCGTCGTTGTCGTCGTCGTCGTCCTGATCGGTGTTGGTGAGCCTACTGTCTCAAACTAGGTCACTTCTCAATGCCGCTTCCCGCGCAGTTGAGGATGCGAGGACGACTACCGAGGACGACTACTACTACTATTAATACTACTATTATTACTACTACTACTACTACTACTACTACTACTACTACCACTACTACTACAACTACTAACACTGCTCTATCGGTTTCAGTCGTTTACTCGCTCGTTAGTTTATTCATTCGTTCGTTTATTCATCCGGTCAACGCTTCTTCTTCCTTCCAATATTCTATTCTTTCATAAAAATCTAATCACACACACACACACACACACAAACAACTTAACTCGTTAATATCGAAATTGAATTTTTGTTAAATCTTTAAAAAAGAGTGAACGAATATCTATTTCAAATATTTAAATTCGATGGATATAACGATCGAATCGAATAGAGAATGTATCTTTAAATAATAATCTGTTAATTGCTAAAGAGAATTTTATTAAATTTCTAAAAAAAAAAAAATGAGAGAACTAATTTCTATTCCAAGGGTTTACATCGACTGTTACGAATCTGATATAGCTTGTTATTAATTTTTGATAATTTCAAAATGAAATTTTATTTTATTCATGCATAGAAATGAATTTCTCTTCCAAACATTTATATCGACCATTACGAATATAATATCGCTTAAAGGATGTATCCTTTGAAATTTTGTTAATTTTCAAACAATATTTTATTTGACTCACAAATGGAAACGAATTTTGTTCATTTAGACTATTATTGTGACAATTTATTTTGACAATTTTGTAATCCAATCAATCGGACAGGATGTATCCTAACAAATTGCTTTAATTTCTAAACGACAACGACAAGAAAAAAAAAATAATTTTCGTCTCACGAAAAAAAATTTTTTTTTTTTCCTTTTCTTTATTAATATTAATGAGATATAAAAGACGAAAGAGCTAAAAATGGACTAATACTAACTTTCGAAAGTATCAGCTCGTTTGTATAATAGAAAGCAAAGATGGGTATAAGCAATTAACAGAGAGGAAATCAAACATAGGACCGTATGGTAATGATCAGAAAGATAGAATGAGAGAAAAATAAAGGACAAGAAGAAGAGGAAAAAGAAGAAGAAGAAGAAGCAGACGAAGAAGAAGTCTAAAAAGAGAGAAAAGAAGATGAAGACGGAAAACGATTACGAACAGAGATCATAGATTCGCAACAACTTCGTCGAACGGGATAAAACAAAGAAACATATTCGTTAGACGTCAGTTAGGCTGTTCTTCTTCTTCTTCTTCTTCTTCTTCTTCTTTCTTCGTTAATTTTCACAACGAAGGAATCTTCTTGTCGGACGGACTATCTTTTTTCTTTTTCCTTTTACCGAAGAAGATACAAGCTCAGGATGAATCTGAGTTTACTCAAAGATTTTCAAAGACGTATTCATGTATGTATCTATGTACATACGTTTGTCTGTGTGTACGTATTTACGTAGTAGATATATATGTACGTAGGTCTACGTTAGAACGCAGCGTGTTATTTGCCAAAAAGATAATACCGATAGCGCCGGGGCTATGATTGTCCGTAATTTGTGCTCGAGAGGATGGTGCTGGACTTGCTGCCCGGCTGTGAATACAATCTATTATTACATCGTACACGTCCGTAGCATCCGAGATATCGCCTCTCTTCTCTATGTGAGCCGTGTAACAACGCGGGTGGAGAACTCGTACTTTCCGCTGGACCGATCACGGATGCTGCGCACTATTTCCAAGATGCTTTTTCATTTCAAAATTTCATGACGGATCTTCGAATCTTTCTATATTCAATCGCACCATAAATATATGTGTGTGTGTGTGTGTATTTCTTTTTTTCAATTTATAAATATCATATGTGTATAATACATTATCTAATAATTATTACGTCATTTAAATATATGATACATTATTATATAATCTAATTATTATATATTAATATATAATATATGATGTATATAATATATATATATATATATATATATATATATATCGTAATCAAACATTCGTTTCAATTTTAAATCATATTCTAGATGTAAAATCAAAGTTTCTCTAATCTTTTCTTTTCTATGTCGGCAAATTAATATTCGAAATATTATTCATTTGCAATCGTTTTTGTTTAAATAACACATATATTTGTAATACTATTATATGTTAGTAATTAGTAAATTATAAAATATACATATTTATAATTTATAATTTTAAATAATTTACTGATCTTCTAACTATAAAATAAAAGGTATTTATAAAGAAAATAAATAGGTATTATATATAATACCTATGTAATAATATTCTATAAATTAAATATTTAAGATATTTATGATCGAGTATTATCTCTATTTGTTTTAATCTTCAACTTTGTTCAATTTATACACCTCAAATTGGATAAAATCGAGTAATGTATTAAAATATAAAAATTGTATTGTATTTACAAATTATCTTGGAGAACGTTGAAAATCAAGAAAGAGAGAGATAGATAGATAAATAGATAGATAGATAGATAGATAGATAGATAGATAGATAGATAGATAGATAGATAGATAGATAGATAGACAGATAGAGAGAGAAAGAGATAGAGAGAGTACTTTGCAAATTATTTCGTAATTCGTTTCAATCGTAGAGAGAGAGAGTCAGCTTTCCACATGCTATAGATAAGTTCGTTTACGAAACGATCGAGATCCTCGTCGTCTTCGTCTTCTTCTTTTATCTTCTTCTTCTTCTTCTTCTTTGGATTCTAACTATTAGGGACCACCGCGAATCTTTCTACGAGGATGATCATCACATCGTCCTCTTCGTCCTCGTTGTCGTCGTCATTGACTAGTATCACGGATTAGTTCCGAAGCGCATCGAACGATTCACCGAAAGGTTTTCTACGAATGCGTCAGTGCTTTTAATCGGCCATATCTAACCGGTTTATCGGACGCGTCCGGGCAACTTCTACGCAGTACCAAGTCTTGGATCAAGAATAAGAGAAAGATAGAAAGATAGAATGATATGGAAAGAGAGACAGAGACAGAGGTAAAGAGACGTAGAGACATATAGACAGAGAGAGAGGGGGGGATACAGAGAGAGAGAGAGAGAGAGAGAGAGAGAGAGAGAGAGAGAGAGAGAGAGAGATCGAACTTTTACGTAAAGTCAACTTCGTTATTTGACGTGAGAATCGTTTTCCTATTTGCTTGGCTACCTCGAAAACTATCCGAACCGGTTCGATTACTCGACTTGAATACAAGTTGATAATAATACTAGTGAGATGAAAATTGTGAGAATGAGTTAGAGAGAAATAGAGAGAGAGAGAGAGAGAGAGAGAGAGAGAGAGAGAGAGACGCCATTGATGCGTACTCTTCGAAGAATTTGGAATATATTCTCTATCGATATGACCGCACTTCGAAATATTCTTCGAATTTTTCAACGATCGGTAAAAAAACATTTCTCGATTTTCTTTCATTCCTCCCCCTAACCATCTAGCCTCAATTTCTCTCGCTACGACACATTCGCCATGAAATAAATACTACAGAGTGTCTATTTTTATATACTGATGATATATGGATATCAACAAGTGGAGAAAGAGAAATTGTAAGGAGGAATTGTAAAAAATCGAGTATTCGAATGAACGAGCTGCTGATGTTTTTCGTTTTTTCTTTTTTTTTTTTGTTTATTTATTTATTTATAGTCATATTTGTCGTCGTCGTTATTTTCTTCTTTTTTTTTTTTGTTCATCGCGATCCAAATTTAACGGTGCGATTTAAAAGAATGAGGAGAGAAAAGAGAGAGAGAGAGAGAGAGAGAGAGAGAGAGAAATTTATTTCATCGCGAATTATTTTTCCTTTTTGTTTCTTTTCGTTTCTTCTGTTTCTTTTTTTTTCTTTTCTCCTTTTTCCTTTGAATAATTTTCCAAGATACTTTTAGATCTTCCCAATAATAAATCTTCTGTATTTTATAGCGTTTCTAGGAAGATCTTAAAACGTTGATAGTGCGTAAAACTAAATATGGAAAATATTGAAAACAGAAGTAACACTTTTAACGTCTATGACGTCTTCTCTTATGAGAATGATTTCATAAGAAACATATAAAAATCATATGGTTGATATCTCATAACGTGTATGCGCATAAATTTATTTCATCCTGAATTAATTTTCTATTTTCTCTATATTTTTTTCTTTTATTTTATTTATTTTTTTTTTTTTTTTTTTATGATACCCAAGACACATTTAAATCTCGTTATAAGTTATTTCATAGTGCTTCTATGGAAGATTTTTGTTTACACGCGAAAATGTTAAAAACTTCATCATGTCGAAAATAATGTATTTGAAAATATAATGTAATGTTTGTAAAAGTTAAAAGAAAAATCAATAAATTATTATAAAATGATAATAATCATGTGTATAATAAGAGATATAAAATAATTAAAGATAAAAGATATAACTTATTGTTAAGTATATTCTTACGAAAATGATTTTAATTTTAATAAGAAATTATATTACCAAAATCTCTTATCGTATCGTGGGTATACAAATTAGCGGCCTGCTAGAGAAGTTTAGACTTTCTACCTGACGTAGATAGATGGATGATTTGACGTTGACCTTGGTATCGTACGATTTACGTTGATAAGTGACGTTAATGCGATTTTATAAAGAGCATTTATAAGGAGATAAGGCAAAAGTGAAAGGGGGAGAAAAACGTTGTTAATTGGAACTTGAAAGGTTTCAAGGAACGTGAGAATTCCTTAATCGCTAGTAATTACGTTTTAATAATGAATAAGGATATTAAGTATTGAAGGAAACGGTCGATGTTGGTGTACTGGTAATAAAAATTATAATAGCTTCGTTTCTAGTTCGATTCTATTTGAATAATGAACGTACCGCTTGAACGATTAAAGCTTTCAAATATAATAAATAAATATCAAAGGATTACTATTGTTTCATGCTTGGTGTGATTATTGACAGGATAATTGTTTAAAAGTGATTTAACGTGTGATCGAATTTTTGCTTAATGATCAGTATTAAATAATCTAAAAAAAAAAAAAAGGGAAAAAATGAACGTGATTCTTTGAAGAATCAATCATTGAATACAAATTTGGCAAACGATCAGATTTTTTTTTCTTTTTAATCATTTTCGTAAAAATTTCGTGTGTGTGTGTGTGTGTGTGTATATATATATATATATATATATATATATATATATATAATGATCTATATGAAGAATTTCTAAAAAAAATAGTATGATCCGTAATTACACGAAAGATGAAAATTGTTCGGATAGTTGTTGAAACGGTTTCTCTCTTTGTCTCTTGTAAATGACTTTAATTAAAGTAAAGTAAACCTAAATAAATTAATTTCTCACGTACAAACTATCTGATCGTGCACGATCTTAATTTAAAACTCTCGCGCGTTTCCCTTTTTTTCTGATTTCAACTGAACCACCTCAGGAATCACAACTCTGTCCGTTTTTCTCTAACCGTGGGAATTACTTTCGCTACTTTCGATTTTACGAACAATCGAGTGATCTAATAACGGATTCTGACTTTCTTCTTCCGTCCGTAAATCGTTCTATGTACAATGTACATATCTATCCACTTTCAGCTTTTACGACTACATAGACTCAGTTACGGCACATTTATTATAGCACATACGACATCATATATGTAGATACATATGTATAAAGGAGAAACATTATTAGGAAATGTACGTATAAATGTAAGATTAAGAAACTACCGGAATCCTCTTTTGAATTCTTTCGTTTTTGTCAGTGAAAGTTCATCGAGTTATTTCAAATTCTGTGAAATTTTTTTATTAAAAAAAAAAAAAAAAAAAGAAAAAAACATTTTTTTAAATACGAAATACAACCGAATACTCTGCGATAAAAAGAAAATCCTTTTTTTCTTTTTAACCTACAAACCAAACGGAGTAGATTTTAATTTGATTAAAGAAAAATATCAGAACGTTTAAATTATTCTTCATTTATAATACGGCCCTTTTTATAACAATG
>OU964963.1:3180048-3205048 GCA_918808275.2 Dolichovespula sylvestris | reverse complement strand
TATATATATATATATATATATATATATATATATACACATACATATGTACATACCAACGTACGTACTAACGTATATATGTATATACCGATGCGTTGTGATTAGGCCATTAACGACGCTGTAAAATCCATTTGCAAACGTTCGCATCCTCTTCCGGAACTTTGTTATACAGTGGCCGCATGTCTACGCGTATGCAAACGAGACATAAACATACGGTTCTTCGGCCTCGAGTCTCTCTTATGGGATCCCCTTTTAGCTTGCATTCTTCGAGATTCGATCGCATTCTCTTCTTCCGATGCACGTATATAGAAATGTTTTTTTAACAAAACCTTCTCACAACGATCGATATCGATGGATACGATGTGTGTGAGCTTTTAAGAATTATTTCTTTCGACAAGTGTGCAATTGAAAATCAAAATGTTTTTTAACGTGCCGATCAAATGTATTATTTTTTTCTTTTAATACTTTAAATTCTAATATATATAATGTATTTTGTATGCTCGTGTGTCTGATAATATAATGCAGCAATAGTACAGCGTTGAGTTATTGGCCAATAATTTTAATGACAACATTTTCGATAAAATTAACGAATACCTATTATTGCAATTGTTATAGTATTTAAAAATATTATTTGAAAATATCATATGAATATTTATTATTTATTTTATTTTTAAATATTATATTATTCCATTATATATATATATATATATATATATATATATATATATATATATATTATGGTATGATATAAATAATAAAAGTATAATATAAAACTATTATTATATAGTACCGCAATAATATCAATAATCAATAAACGAATATATTTTTCATTAAAATATCGATGATTTATATAGGACAAATATATCTTCTTAAATCGGGATATACAAATATTCATTGTCTACAATTAATTTTTGGGTAGAAAGTAGTAAACAATTTAACGCGTTTCGATGGAAAGGATTTTGAGGTCTCTCGTCTCGTCGGATCGATCTGTCGACCGGTTTCGCGTCGTAGGAAACGAAGGCGAACGTAATGGCGAAAGTGACGAATCTTATTTCGCGGTCACCCGCTGTGTGTGTGTGCGCGCTGTGCTTGCAGGTAAATCGGCTCTCTCGTGCGTCTAGTATCTCTCTCTCTCTCTCTCTCTCTCTCTCTCTCTCTCTCTCTCTCTCTCTCTCTCTCTCTCTCCCTCTCTCACACACACACACACACACACCTCACTCAGTCACTCGCTCACTCACTCTTATTACTCGTACTTCTCGTACTCGTCGTCAGTGTCAGTGAAAACCGCATTGGCGAGATAGTAGTCAGTACGATGGAACGTAAGGGAAATGAGGAAAGTCGGGCACGGACGAAAGTGAGAGGACTCACGTCTACAAGGTGTCTCGTGAACTTTCTTACTTACGTGGATGATCCTTTCACAAGCTTACCGATCGTATTAACGAAAGATCGTTCTTCGACCGCAAAACTTTTATCAATTTTTACGATCGGGCCATTCTCGTTCGTAAAAAAAGAAAAATATGAAAGAAAACAAAAAAAAATATATATATATACATATATATTTTATATTTCTTTTTTATTTGAATTCGATTGGCCGATAACTTGGATTCGTGATTTTTAATATTTTCAAGATCGTAAATTAACGATGCTACCACGTTAATATTATTTATCACATAACACTACAACAATAATACATTGATTTTGGTAATAATTAATATCGCAATTTTCTCTGTTTAATATTTAATGTTAATGCTAGACCAATGGTATGATTAATATGAATATTGTGCTTTTTTGCTTTTCTTTTTCTTTTCTTTCTTTTTTTTTTTTTTTTTTTTCTTATAGTAGTACCGATTACGTAGATACCGTTGTTTTATTCGAATATAAAGTACTGAATATTTTAATTTGTAAATAGCTCATAAATATTCAAACGCAGGCCAAATGAAAAATTAAAATACAAAATAAAAGTCAATTCTATTAAAATCAATTGTAAATTAAGAATAAAATCAATTACTGCTCGGCAAACTCTTCGGGTCGAAAGGATATTTATCGGTTTGAAAATAAACGTGCATGTTAGTATCTACAAATAGAACGTTAGATTATCTAAACAGTTGTAGTAAAGGTTCATGAATAGTTATGGCGGACGTTATATGCGATTTTCTAGGCAGTCGTGACTCGTGGGTTAATACGCGTTCTTCTTTGTTCGCGAAATCTCGATAATCACGAGTCATGCGCTATTCGATCAGGATCGAGGTAGATCTGATCGATTCTCACGAGAACTCCATAGAGAGAGAGAGAAAAAAAGAGAGAAAGAGAGAGAAAGAGAGAGAGCTTTGATTCGTTAAAGCGAAGAGAAAAGTTTTCTTTTCCTACCAACTTTGAGATGAAAATATCGTAGGCCGTTTAAATGAAAAATTATATTCGTAGCAACAATATCGACCAACGAAAGAAAGTATTCGTTTAAAGAAGGAAAAAAAAATGGAAAAAGGAGTTACAAATATAATCTCGAAAAATGTAACGAGATATATAACGGCAATTTCTCGCGACATTATGCTAAACAAAAATACGGGTGATTTCATTCACTCCATTTGCAAGTCTCTCGTTCGTGCGTCAGTCCTCTGTGAGAACGGCATTATTATTATTATTTTTATTATTATATTTATTATTATTAATAGCAGCAGTAGTAGTAGTAGTAGTACTAGTAGTAGTAGTAGTAGTAGTAGTAGTAGTAGTAGTAGTGGTGATAGTAGTAGTTTCATTTCTTTCATCTCGAATATATTAAGATTCTTTTTCGAGATAAATAAATATTTAAAAAAGAGAAGAGAGAGAGAGAGAGAGAGAGAGAGAGAGAGAGAGAGAGAGAGAGAGAAGCAAGAAATCAGAAAGAACAGAGTCCGAAATAATATATTACAACTATTTTTACGTAGATCAATTCGATCGAGAAGGTGTCCTAGCAAGAGCAAGAAGAACGATTACTGCGAGAAAGAGGAAAAGGAAGGACGAAGGAGAAAAAGAAAAAGAGAAAGGGAAAGAAGAAGAAGAAGAAGAAGAAGAAGAAAAAGGAAGGAGAAGAAGAAGACGAAGAAGAACCGAGGACAATGGCGGGTGAGGACACACAGATTCTGGCGAATGGCACAGTCGAGGCTCTCACGATAATACCAGCAAAGATGGCCAATGGGAATGGCCTTATCTGTAGCAAGCATAATAACAATGGCTCGATACCAAATGGGAAGCTACATGAGATCGGGGCTGCCGAGAATGGGAAGCTGATCGTGCCTGACGAAAAATCGAGCAGCCTTCACACGGAATTCGATGACGCTGACGTTTCCTGTGGTTGGGGTCCATTAAGACCCCATTGGTTGCAATATTTTGCCACGAAGCAGGCCTTCCTGGTCACCTTTTGCATTACCTGGGTTAGTATCGATATTTACGGATTCCAATAAATTTCTTATCTCTTGTCGATGATAATGATATCCATACACGAATATATATATATATATATATATATATATATATATATATATATGGTCATTTATCTTTTTATATTTTTATAATTTAACGATTGCAACGTCAAACTTGTCGAACATTATGCTAGTATTAATGTTAATTTTTAATATCGAATTATCGAATGTCGATCATTCGAATCGTGTCGCGAGTTGAAAAACTTACGAGCACGAACGAGAGGTTCTTTTACTCCGTCGTAATCGCCCATTGCATTTAAAAAGATTTAATTTAAAAATCGCAAAAGGCGACAACAGATATTCTCCCAGTTTCGATACATTCGGATATGCACATTATGTACATTAATTATGTTTCTTTTTTTTTTCTTTTTTCGTTTTGTCCCGTAGGTCCTTCAAGGCATGTACTACACGTATTTCGTCTCGGTAATCACAACGATCGAGAAGCTCTTCCAAATCCAATCGAAAACGACGGGTATCATAATGTCTGCGACTGAGATCGGCCAGATCGGTTCGTCCCTTCTCTTAACGTATTACGGCGGCCAAGGTCACCGGCCTAAGTGGATCGCCTGGGGCATGATCCTCTTTGCCGTGAGCTCCTTCACCTGCTCGATGCCTCATTTCATCTTCGGCGAACAGCTGATCCAGCAAAACGAGATGCTTTTCAGCGGCGTCGGACCCGCCGGGGAATCGGATGGACCCAACAATACTGATCCAGTTCCAGCAAATCTCTGCAGGTTGCACGAACGACCGGAGAACAATACGCTTGATGAGTACGTATTATTTTGTGCAATCGTTATATAACACGTTATTGCTCGTTAACGGTTCGTTGCTGTTCGCCTAATTGGAAATAATATATTTCGTCATAATTTTGATTCAATCTATCCGGTTGTATAATGAGTGTTGTATACTATATCGCAGAACGGACATTAAAACATTCGTTAAATATCTTTTTTTTTTTTTTTTTTTCTTTTTTTTTTCTTTTCTTTTTTTTCCACATCACAGATGGATCTTGGGTACAACGGCACCGCACGGTGATTCGATCGAATATTGCGAAGGTGACTTTCTAACAGAGCAGAGGATACAAAGCAAAATAACGGCTGTAGTCCTGGCAATATTTTTTGTCTCTTTGCTCGGTGTTGGGATGGGTCAAACGGCCGTTTACACTCTTGGCATACCATACATCGACGATAACGTTGCCAGCAGGGAAAGTCCCTTGTATTTCGGTAAGAGATTTAAAAAGAAATGATCTATTGTTAGGACACATTATATAATATGTGTATGTTATTGTGCGTGTGTCTTATCTGATAAAATCGACAGATATATTTGTCTATGTTTTCTAACTATTACACATTTTGATATTTTTCTTTCGATAGCAATCACAATTGGTGTTAGGATTCTGGGACCAGCGTTAGGCTTCATCCTTGGATCACTTTGCACGATGCTTTACGCGGATCTATCCGTAAATCCACAAATCACGCCTACTGATCCAAGATGGGTCGGTGCGTGGTGGCTTGGTAAGTCCACAAAAAATAATACATACATACACACACACACATACACACATAACATAATTACAATAACACTGATCTAACCTAATCATGTTCCAAGTAACATTTTTACAATAAATCTTTCATAAAAATAATAAATTCTGCTAGAAAATAAAAACGACGGATTTTCTTTTGAAAAAAGAACAAAAAAAAGAAAAAAGAAGAAAACTAACCGACGATACTAAAAATTCGACGACCTTTAAATTTCGCGGAATATGCTCACAAATGTGCAACATACGTGCATATGTATATATGTATGTATACTCGTTTGTCACTGACTTTCCTTGGTATTATTAGGATTTCAACCGTTTTATTGTGCCGCACATCTTTGAGAGCGTCAGCGTAAAAATAATTCAAAGAGTTTGGTTACAGGGCCGTAATGAACGTTTTTATGAGTATAAAACAAAATGAAGTCTAACTGTGGTACCAAATTATCTCGAAAATTCTTACTTATTCATTAGCTTAATAAAACGAAGGAGGAGGACAAAAATTGGATTGTATAAAATCGCAACGTCAGATAAAGAAAACGTTAATATATTTGTATATATCTATATATACATTTTTTTGTTTCTTTGTTTTATTTATTCGTAATACGTATACGATGAAAAAAAAAAATTTAATTGGCCCGATCGAACTACGAGTAGATTAGAAAATTAAAAATAGTATCATTTTTTTCGGTTCTTTTCTTTTTTAATTTTTTTTTTTTTTTTTTTTGTATTTTTTTTTTTCACGACAAACGCTTGTAAAATACATCGAACGTGAATATAATCGTGACGTAAAGCATTCCACTTTTATTTTGAAGGTCTGGTGCTGATATCCGCGATGCTGATGTTGGTCAGCATAGGAATGTTCGCCTTTCCTACGCGTTTGCCGACGAGCAGAACACCGCCGAAACGAGCGGATGCCAAAAAACCTAGTCTAAGAGGTAAGTCCTGATTAATCTTGAGAGGAGAAAAGGAGGTGGGATGAGACGGGATGGGATGGGATGGGATTGGATCGGATCGGATCGGATCGGATCGGATCGGATCGGATAGGATGGGATGGGATGGAATGGAATGGGGGAAAGAGATAGAGAGAGAAAGAAAGAGAAAGAGAGTCGGCGATCGTCCGTAAAATCGACGAGGCGTACGTTTCGCCATCCAGAAGAGTGAGAAAGAGTAAGAGAAAGAAAGACAGAGAGAGAGAGAGAGAGAGAGAGAGAGAGAGAGAGTGAGAGTGAGAGTGAGAGTGAGACTCGTTCGACCATCTTAATCCTTTAGTTGGCCATTAAATTTTTCTTACCTCTTAAAGGTCGGCGTACCGATAAAAAACTTGGAAGGATATAAAAATGTCGCCTCTCTCTCTCTCTCTCTCTCTCTCTCTTTCTCGAGTCCGTGGAAATGGGAAGATTTTAATCGGCCTTGTTTTTTTTTCTTTTATTTTTATTTTTATTTTTTTTTTTTTTTTTTTTGTAACTCTCCGATTTCACAAAAGCCTTTAGTCGAAGATCTTCCGTGGTAGTTTAACGGGCATCATTTCTTGATCTAAAACTGAGCGCGCGAAAACGAGCGACGAACTCCGTTTATCGATATTAAAATATATCAAAATGATTTAAATAGATGTTGTTTACGTTTGTCGTGATATTAAAATTGGGAAATAATGTGATGGGCCCGTCGAATTTTTTATTGTTACTGTTATCGTTATTATCATCATCATCATCATCGTCATCATCATCATCGTCGTCGTTATTATTATTATTATTATTATTATTATTATTATTATTATTATTATTATTATTATTATTATTATTATTTTAAAATAGCAAAAAAGGAAATAGAAGGAAATTACTTCTTGTAGTTTATTTTTTATTATTAAAAAAAGGCCACGTGCCTCAATCTAGAAGAAAAAAGGGGAAAAAAGAGGGGAAAAAGAGGAGAACGTTGACAACGATAACGACAACGACGACGACGACGACGACGACGACGACGACGACGACGAAAATCCTCTCGGTAAAATTTCGCGTCAGGCTCAGCCCATTTCGGCAGCCGGACCTCGAAGGCTAACGAGAATGCAAATAAAAAGCGGAGACAATGTGGTGCTCTTCGCAAGTTAATCGGCGCTTCCAGCGCGCTGAGTTTCGCCCACGGCCGAGATAATGAGTCCTCGCATAAGAATATTTATATCGCGGCACGACCGACCAGCCGGCCGCCCGGTGCCGCTTTCTTTGCAAAAGGAGCAAAGGTTAAAATATCGCGACGCAAGAAAAAAGACGGCTTCTTCTTCTTCTTCTTCTTCTTCTTCCTTCTCCTCTTCTTTTTCTTCTTCTTCTTCCTCTTCTTCTACTACTACTACTAATGTTTTTGCTTCCTCTTACTCTTCATCTTTTCCTTTTTCCTCTTCAAGTACGAATAAAAGTCCTCGAGTAATACCTGCTAACTTCAAAAATATTTTATTTCGAGAATTATGATCGGGAATGGTGCTCATCTTGTAACACGGCTTCCTTCAAATCAATTTCAATTTTTCGATCAAATACTCCATCTCGTTCGACGAATTTTTTTTTTTTTTTTTTTTTTTTTTTTTTTTTTTTTTTTTTTTTTTTAATGATTTATCTTCGTTCTGTTTGATATTTTGAAATCTTCCTTCGTTCTTTGCCTTTTTCTTGGTTTCTTTTTCGGTTTTCCTTTTTTTTTTTTTTTTTTTTTTTTTTATTGGTAACACATGACGAAAAAAGAATTTATGAAAGATATATCTCATTCATGTGATACGAATAAAAGAATCATCGATTTGAAAAGTAAAACACAGGTAACTGTGACGCTTCGCTCGGTTTAGTGCGTATTTAATTTTTTATTTTCTTTTTTTACATCGAACTTTATTTCGCGCAAAATTGCATTTATATCCGGGCTTTCTTGCTTTATAATTAATTTTAAATATAACATTTCATCTATATATATTCTAAAAGTTATTATTAAAATCAAAAAATAAAAATATTTTCTCGAATATTATATCAGTAATATTAAATATTATATTCGAAGGAAGCCAGAAGAAAATTGTGCTCATTTTATTTTTTTTTTTTCTTTCTTTTCTTAATTATTACAAAAAGTTTGGAATTTTTGTTTTTAGATAGGAAATGAAAGAAAAAGAAGCGTTATCTTTCGAAGGAACTTTTTGGTTAGACCACGAAATAACTCAACGATAGAACGCACGAATGCTCGCAAGTCACGTCAAAAGACACCAAAGAAAGAACGAGAGAGAGAGAGAGAGAGAGAGAGAGAGAGAGGGCGTTATCATAAAAATCAAAAAAACAAAAATATTTTCTCAAATATTATATCTATAATATTAAAGATAATATATTCGAACGAAGCCGGAAGAAGATTGTTCCCGTATCTTACATTTGTCTCTTATTTTTTTTTTTTTTTTTTTTTTTTTTTTTTTAATCGTTACGCAAAATTTTCAATAGTCAATGTTAAATAGAAATTAAAAGAAAAGAAAGTGTTATCTTCCGAACGAACCTTTCGGTAGACCACTAATAACTCAACGATGGGAACGCACGAATGCTCGCAAGTCACGTCAAAAGACACGAAGGAGAGGGCGAGAGAGACAGAGAGAGTCAAAGAGGACAAGAGAGAGAGAGAGAGAGAGAGAGAGAGAGAGAGAGAGAGAGAGAGAGAGAGAGAGAGAGAGAGAAGATGAAAGAGCATAGGCGTGTTCGATCGAGCGAACGAAACGAAAAGGTGCCCGGACGTCGTAGGTACATACATAACGTCGTGGGGGCAGGAAGGACGCAAGGAAAGAATGCCGTCGGCTCGTCCCTCGCGCGATCCTCGAAGCTGAACTCTTTCTCGCTCGCGCGAGCGTGCGAGCAAGCAAGCAGGCGCGCGGGTGCACACGCGTGATCGCGCGCGAACGCGCACTCGAGCGTGCGTGCATTAACGCTAATGACCGACCGAGCGACTCGTGCACTCGTGCACGAGGTGGGGCAAGTTCACGGTCACGCGTCGTGCGTCGAGTACGCACACAAATACATAGGATGTTCGCATATATATATATGTGTGTGTGTGTATATATAAATGTGTACGACGATGAGTACGTCATATCCACCACTTGCCTCTTACCTTCTTCAATCCTCCCCCTCAAACCTATTCACCCTATTAAATTTTTTATTGGGATCGTTTATATTCGTTCGATGACGTAAAATCGAGACACGAATCGTTCCCATTATCCCTCGCGTACACATATTTATTTTGGATACGTTAACGATCGATGACAAATTTTTCTTTTTTTGATTTTTTTTCCTTTTTCTTTTTTTTTGATTTTTTTATTTTTTTATTTTTTTTTTTTTTTCTTTGTACTACCTCAATGGTACTCGTACTTGAAATGGACGTGTATATCAGCCTTGACGTTTGATAAAGCGGAGCAATAAACGTATCCTGTAGGAAATATATATCTCGTCCACTTGGGATATGTATTTTAGTAAACATTAGATCGACGCGTTTAGATAAAGATTCTCATTTTTCTTAATTCAACGTTAAAATTTCAATTGCCCTCCTCCCCTCCGTCTTCCTTCCCAAGATTGGATGCGCGCATAGGAATTTGTTTTGAATATAACAGATCGATCTGATGTATCACGTCCCAGGAGAAAATAGATCTCGTTGAAGGTGATTTATAAATCTGCACGTTTAAGGGTATATCGTTTATGATTTTTCAATGATCGCGTCATATTTTGTAATTCGTCCTGAGTAATTCTTAAATTATATATTACAATTTGTTAAAGTACAATATATAATGGTGCAACGTATTGTATTTTAGAAAATGAATCCTTTCTTTCAAAGATGATTCATAAAAGTTACACGGTACGGATATATTGGTTTTTCCAAAAATATCGTCAAATCTCGTCCCCCTCCCCCGAGTCACTCCCACGAGTCTAAATTAGATATTTCAGTATTTGAATGTAATAAGGTACCGCGACACACCGTATTCCAAGAAAATTGATCTTGTTTGTAGGTAATTTGCAAACTTTCAACCCTGACACGTACCAATTCTGACTAGATCAAATTTAGTCCCCGCGGAGAATTACACCGAAGTAGATTCTAATTTAACTTTTGGTTAGGCTTAATGTATCAAAACGGCGTGCCTTCGTAACGTCAGATATCCCGAATAGAAAATGGCTGAGGAACTTTCCAAATGAATTTATCACGATAATTAACGTTATTATCTTTTAACGCGCGTTAAGAAGAAAAGAAAAAGAAAGATTAGGTGGTGAATAGGCCGTAACGTAAAACTTAACGAATCGTTTAACGATCACCCTATATATATACTACACCTATAGCAGCAGGGTTGTCGCGGTAATACGTGGAGCTCGATGTTGGTCACGTTTGTCTACTTAGGGTCTATGTACGGGACGTTTCTATGCGGGGTTGCCACGACTCTATGCTGCCTTTTCTGGAAGACTAGAAGAAGCCTCTTAGCCGCGTCGTTTCCTACGTACTACGCGTCTACATACGTATATCCTTTCAGTGTTCCTATAATAAATCTCTTCTGAAATAAATTCCCTTTGTAATCATTCCGAACAGATAATCTCTGTAATAATTTTCGTTATCAAAAGGATCTAATCATTAAATCACGATAATCTATCCCATTGTCTTATTTTTATCGATAAAAAGATATCATGGAAGATGATTATTATTAATTTTATTTATTTATTTTAATTTTGTATTTTGTTTTGTTTTGTTTTGTTTTAACGACCACATTCAATTACAGATTTTCCGAAAGCAGTTAAAAGGCTGCTGA
Source organism: Dolichovespula sylvestris (assembly GCA_918808275.2). NCBI lineage: Eukaryota > Metazoa > Arthropoda > Insecta > Hymenoptera > Vespidae > Dolichovespula > Dolichovespula sylvestris. Next base: position 3,194,283 of record OU964963.1, on the reverse strand, counting down.
AGAATGACATCCTGATGTTCAGGACAGCTAGCAGCGTGCTGCACATCCTGCCAATCGCAGGACTTTACACATTCTTACCAAAGTACCTCGAGAGCCAATTTCGCTTGCCAGCTCATCATGCTAACATGATATCAGGTATCGAACAATATCTTCTACGATATCTAACAACGATCATTCATAAATCATGTCTCTCACGTTGTAATCTTTTCTTCTTCCTCCTTTTTTTTTTTTTTACAGGTGTCGGTGGTATTCTAGTTATGGGTCTGGGTATTATTATCAGCGGAGTGTTCATTCTGAGAGCGAAACCAAACGCTAGGTTCGTTGCAGCTTGGATAGCTTTCACAGCGGTCGTTTATGCCATCGGTATGGGCGTATTGATGTTCATTGGTTGTCCGATGGACGATTTTGCTGGTCTTGTCTCGCACTCCGATGGGTAAGAAATGAAATAATAATAATCATCATCATCATCATCATCGTCGTCGTCGTCGTCGTCGTCATCGTCGTCATCGTCATCGTAATGATCATCCATCATCATCTAATCATCATCGTCGTCCTCATCACCATCATCATCATCATCATCATCATGATCATCATCGTTCATCTTCGTCTTTGATGAAATTAATTAGAATCATTGTTTTGAGATAATTTCCATTCACGTATATCCCATCAATGTTTTCTCAGAATCTCGAGCTTCGAGCCAACCTGCGAGGCTAGCTGCGACTGCGATCGGAACAAGTTCAGCCCGATCTGTGGCGCGGATGGCAAAACGTACTTCTCCGCGTGTCATGCTGGCTGCTCGAATTACACGATAGTGGACGGGAAAGTGGCATCGGTATGTAAGGATATCTCTCAGAGGATATGTATACATAAGCGTGTACTTAGGTTCATATGTATAATATATATAGAGTATATAAGTACACATCGATTCGGCGGGATGGGTTGGGCCGGGGGATGGGGTATTTGCATTAAATTGTCTCCCGAAGCAAAAACTTACAATAAAAAGAAGAATAAAAAAGAAAGAAAAGAGAGAGAGAGAAAGAGAGAGGGAGAGAGAGAGAGAGAGAAAAGAAAAGAAAAGAAAAAAGATGAGAAGGGATAAAAAGTTTTATATCGTTATAAGATTTTAACGTAATCATCCCGTCCACTTATTTTTCTTCTCTTATTTTATTTTATTTTATTTTCATTTCATTTCGTTTCATTTCATTTGATTTTTTCCCCCTTCTCCCTCCCCCTCCCATCTTTTTCTTCTTTCATTCCAGTTTTATAACTGCCAGTGCATCGGGCAGAACTTAACGATGCCGGAAACGACGAGCACAGCGACGATTGGTTACTGTCAATTGGAATGCAGTAACTTTTGGGTCTACATGATTCTCTTCTCGGTGTTCGTTTTTATTCACTCAACGAGCGAGGTTGGTTCCATGTTACTGATATTACGATGCGTGGATCCACGGGACAAGGCCATGGCCCTCGGTCTCATACAATTTGCTATTGGCTTGTTTGGTAATTATATTTTATTTTCTTATACACTCTTAACGCCGTCTTACCCTCCTTCCTTCCTTCCTTCCTTCCTTCCTTCTTTTCATTTTCTTTCCTTTCCTTCCTACTCGCTTCTCAAGTAGAACAGTACTAACTATTACTCGCATGATTTCGCAATTACGCGCTTCACGTTTTATGGACACCGGGAACAACTTACTACGCTACTTTCTACGCGTCTTGCCTTGCGACGTTAACCGTTATTACGCGAATCTAAAGACGTATAACAAAATTTTCTTTTTATCTCTCCCACCCCCCCACCCCTCCTTTATTCCCACGTGCTAAGGATACCACCACCGAAAGATTTATCGTTATTCTCTCAATGAATCTTTAAGTAGATCGGTACGGCAAATCATTGGTTATCCGTTGCATCGCTAACTATAAGTGCATTCGTATATTATTGAAAATTGAATATGTTATTTGTTAGAATGAACGTAGTATGAATCAAGCTTCATTGAAAAATATATTTTCTTTTTTTTTTTTACGAGAAACTATTATACCTTGGATTACACTGATGTATCATTAATTATCTGGTTATTGGTAACTAAAAGTGTTCGTAGATTCTTGAAAATTGTATAACTTGCAATCTGTTAGAATGAACGGAGTATTTCCATTGAAATATTACGAGTTGGCCGATAAATTAATGTCGAAACTATTGATAGATTGTATTTAGGTAAATAACGCTAGTATTTTTTTTTTTTTCTTTTTTTTTTGAATATGTTTGATATCTCATATCTAAACGAATAACACTGCGGTATTTTTTAGTAAGTTACAATAGTAAGTTTTCATTCAAAATTCCGACACATTAATTATTGCTCGATTCAAAATTAATTTTGTATGAAATCGTTGTTCATTCGCACTGACGAATCATTGATTTGAATCTGTTATATGATAAACCTGGTAACAAAAACTATTCTCACATACTTTTGATCTGTTAATAGAATTAAATAATATTAATTTATTGTAAAATTATACATACATACATACATACATATATACATACATACATACATATACATATATATTTATATGTATTATTCATATAATTGCACAGGTAACGTACCATGTCCAATCGTATACGGTGCCGTTGTGGATTCAGCGTGTCTTGTGTGGGAATACGCTTGTGGTGAACGAGGTGCCTGTTGGCTCTACGACTCGAATGTCTTCAGGATGTTTTATCACGGTAAGCGAAAGATCTTTAACATTGAGATCATTATAACTCGTTAAATAGTTGTTATTATTTCTTTTTTTTTTGTTTTTGTTTTTCTTCGATCTTGAACGTTATCGAAGGAAATGAAAAAAAAAAAAAAGAGTAAAGGAAAATGAAAAAGAAATGTTTCAAGTATACTCGATACATATATAAATAACTTTGCATAGATAACATAACATAAGCGCAATAAATATACAAACAGGTTAACAAACAAGTTATACATTCTTGAATAACTCGTAGATTTTCATTTGCAACAGGCACGACGGGTGGAATCCTTGTGATGGCCTTCATCGTGGACATAGTTGTGTGGTACAAAGCCGGTAGTATAAGTTTCGTTGAGGAACAGGAATGTGAGGACGGTACGGCCGAAGAAATGGCCACTTTAAAGTCTCAGGACGCGCAAAACGTCGATAATGATTATCTGTGAAGGATATACATACATACATAGATATATATATATATATATATATATATATATATATATATATATATATATATATATATATACACACAAAGACCCGCATATATATGGGTAAACATATGTATATAGTCTCGAAACGATGTATATAGAAGGGGTACGTAAGGCGTTCAAGTGTGAAAGGTGTTCAACCCTTTAAACACGAACGAAGTCGGTGTGTGATCGAGGTGAATTCGCGGCTGTCGTCCTTCGAGCTGTCCTACTTGACAACGGATTATTCTAGTCTTTCATCGAAAAGGACGAGTCAGCGACAAAAGGAAAGGGAATACCTCAAATTCTCTTTCTGAAGAATAAGAAGAAGAAGAAGAAAAAGAAAAAATCCTCTCCGAGATGAACCGGCCAACGATTCTCGACCAACGATTCCGGAAAATCTTCCTTTATCTTCTTTTCTTTTCTTTTTAAATATACAAACAAAAAAAAAAGGAGAACGAATCTAAGAAACGGGAAAAGTGTTACGTAGATCGTGAGGGTGATTATTATGTCTTATCTTATCGAATAAGAAAATCGGCCATCTTTTCGAAGATAGAAGGAAGATGGGAGAGATTGCGTCTCGATGAACGAGTTAAACGTACATGCATACGTAGTGTGTACGAATATAAATGAATAATTATATGACGCGGGATAAATTTAAAAGAACGAACGATGGAATTGAGAAGACGACGAGCGCAGCGAACGACCACGTGCCAATATATTATGTTGTTGTATATTTCCCGCGGTTCTTTTTTTTTTGTAATCAAAAGAACGTGTCTCGGTACATGAACGAACGCACGTTGTTTCATCAACGATACTTCTCGTGATTTGCATTTTATGAACACACTTTTGGTACTTTCGAGAAAAGATAAAAAGAAAAGAAAAAATTTAATTAAATTAATCCCTTGCACTTCATGGACCCACCGTTACGGCGACATCCGTGATATCAAGTGAAAAAATTATTAATCCACTTCATAGCGACCAGATAAATCTTTTCGTTTATCTTACGTTCGGCAAAAGATTCGCGTAGTTTTATTTTCATCGACGGCACTCAAGGAAAAAAAAAATCAACTCGTGAAGCTTTTCGTGAATTATATTTAAATATTGCCGGGAGTGCAAGGGATTGAATTAAATTAAATGAAAACTGCCGAACTTATCCTCGCAGATTGACGCATACAATATATTAATCGATGTATTTACATTTTATCGATATTTTATGCTTCCGCCAAGTATCAACGGAAAATTTATTAACAGACTGACGAACGTTACGAAACGTTCGCTAAACGAAACACGGCCTAATTGAGAAGAAGAAGAAGAAGAGAACAAATCTCGTAAGATTCTCTCCTCCACCGTTTTACCCCCCTCCCCCTCGCCACGGGTGAAGAAAAAAAAATTGAACATCTATATATATATATATATATATATATATATATATATATATATTTGTTTAAAATAATAAAATTAAAATGTGCCGATAATCGTAAACCCAATAGAATCCTCGAAGAAAAGATTGATAATATATGTATACACATATGTACTATATACGCAATGGGTGGCATATTAACAAATCGGTGTAGAGAGCTGATAGGACGTTTCCTATATGTGTATGTTCCTCTATTGTGTATCTGTATATATGTATATGTATACATTTTTATGTATATACGTATGTGTATATATATATATATATATATATATATATATATATATATATATATCATTTCGTTCCAAAGTTCCAACGCATATTAATGCCCTCTGAATATTGAAACGTATGTGTACATATGTATATGTATATGTGAAAGCCGTACGTCTATATTTTTTTCCTTTTTTTTTATTAATATTATTTTTTTTTTTTTAAATAATATAATAACGTCGCTATATCAAGGGCAATCCCTTTAAGCTCAATCTAATTAGTTCCTGGTACGAAATCGAAAGGATTATTTAAAAAAAAAAAAACAGGAAGCTCGTAAAAATTAATTCGCGCTCGATGTAACGTCGATAAATGCGCGTCATCTATCTCGTACCCGAAGAGATCTAATTATTAATTAATTATATTACAGGAGTATGTACAAAATAATAATAATTTCGTACATATATAGATACGTACGTATGTAGAGTGAAATTTGTTTCATTCATAGGACAATCCATTTGAAAAAAAAAAAAAAGAAAAAAAATACTAAGAGAGAAAAATTTTCAATCTAATACGATAGACGTCGTTTGCGAAAGCGAAAATTAAAAAAGAAACAAACAAATATATATATACTGAGTTAAGTCTCTAACTTTTTGCGAGTCGTATACACATCACACACATACACACCAAATATCGATATATTGGAAGAAGTAAACATCACACAAATTACGTATCACAAAGTATTAAACTTACGAAAATGAAAATAAACGGAGTCTCGGGTACGATTGCATCCAGCTTCTCCATTTTACATTTTATTCGCGCATGGAAGGGAAATAAAAAAAATACAAAAACGAACAAAAAATAAAAAAAAAAAAATACAAATATTTAGCATTATTCTCGACGAGCATATTCACATCACAAATATTTTATTACATAACCAATTCCATCGCGTATGGTGAGAAAATAAATTAAAAGAAAGAAAGAAAGAAAGAAAAAGTAAACGAAAATACTTAGCATTGTTCTCGCGACGAGTGTATTCACGCATCACAAAAATATTTTATTACATAATTAAAACACTCCAAAGTATAATAATATATTTAATGCTAACGGAGAAGCGACGCGATTTAACTCGAGTCATTAACCGTCCGCACTCTTAATCGAATATTGTAATAATCGTGTTGTACTATATGTTCGTGTGTACATAAGACATTCCGTGTTTAGATATCTCTTCTACAGAACAATTAACGAATGATCTAGCGCGGGATCGTGGATCGAATGAAATAATCCGCGATCGTTACGGCCGGTGGAACATTTTATTATTATTATTATTATTATTATTATTATTATTATTATTATTATTATTATTATTATTATTATTATTATTATTATTATTATTATTATCTTTACTCTTTTTTTTTATAATTTTTGTTCTCATAAAATAAAATAAAAAATCTCGACGCAGAAGATTAGAGCGAAGGACGAGAAGAAAGAAAAAGAAAAAAAACATAAAAATATATATGTATGTATATATATTATATATATATATATATATATATATATATATATATATATGCACGGCACATATTTTTAGACGATTTGAGGAAGAAAAATGAGACGAAATGAAAAGAGGAAATAAATGAAGAAAGAAAGAAGTAAATAGTTGATTCGTTATTACGATGATTAGCCTAACATTAGAAGAAGAAAGCATAAAAATAAATAATAAAAAATAAAGATAAGCGAGGAATACACGGGTAATTAATTGTTTGCCCGTGACAAACAAATGAAAAAAGAAAACATTTCATGAGAATTACAAGAAGCTGTATTTTAATATCGTACAATTTTACACGCGCGAAAGAAAATGCGTCACGGCGAAACGAACGTCGTCGATTTTTGATTCTCGAAAGGAAGATAGAAAATATTAGATAGGAATGGTTAAAAAAAAAACAAACAAACAAAAGAAATGAAAAGAGGAAAAGAAAATGGACTCTGCTGTGTACCGTTGGATTATTATTAACACATTGTTGACCTCCTATGAATGCAAACATTAATGTTCTTCGTATCTGACAAATATTTGGTCATAATTGAATTGAAATCATTATTAAAATATTAATAATTCAAGAAAATTGTTATCAAAATTAACCAAACGCCAAACGATACAATATAAACAATACCGTACCCAAAAGGCCGAAAAGTCCTAAATGACATTTAAAAGGTTAATCACTCTTTTTCGAAAGGTGTTTTAGGCAAATTCTTTTTTCGGATTACAAAAATTACAAGCCCAGCTTGTAAAATTTTGCAAGCCTAACTGCGAGTCTAAGTAATCTCGAAAAAAAGAGTAATTGATTTTTTTAAATCACTCGAAAACTTTTTCGACCGACTTAGAAATCGTTGATCCGTCATTGTATGATAACTTAATTTTTAACAATTTTCTATTTTAATAATTACATTAATTGTGGATGCAACAATGCAAACGCGAGCATATATTTATGAGACAGGTCAACGATGTGTTAAGAGAAATGTTTCTGCGGCATTCGAAAGAGCGCGCGCGCATGAAACCGGGAATTTCATATATTTTTGGAAAATTTTAGTTCTTCGAAAGGAAAGTAAAGGTTGATTAAAAAAGAAAAAAAGAAAATAAAATAAATAAAAAAGGAGATACATAATATATGTACGCATGTATGTATGTACACGTTATGTATATACGTATGTATGTATGTATGCATGTATGTATGTATGTATGTATGTATGTATGCATGTATGTATGTATGTATGCATGTATGTATGTATGTATGTATGTATGTATGTATGTATGTATGTATGTATGTGTGTATGTATGTATGTATGTATGAATGTATGTATGTATGTATGTATGTATGAATGTATGTATGTATGTATGTATGTATGCATGTATGTATGTATGTATGTATGTATGTATGTATGTATGTATGTATGTATGTATGTATGTATGTATGTATGTATGTATGTATGTATGTATGTATGTATGTATGTATGATGTATGTACGCATGTATGTATGTATGTACACATGTATGTATGTATGTATGTATGTATGTATGTACTTGCCCCGATCTTGCCGATTAGTCTGACAATCTGCGAAGAAGACAAAAAAAATCTCGAACTAAAAAGAAGGATCCCAAATTATTTTTTTAATATTCAAATCTATTTTTAAGCGATATTCGCGTACGAGATCGCATATTTTCGAACATGTTCAGCAATCTACGGGGCATATTTCCGAACTATGATACATTGCAATGATAAAATAGAAAAAGAGAAAAAGTGGCATTTGTTTTAAGGGTTTATAGGATTGATACTGTTGTTTTCGTAAGGGATCAAGGGAAATATATATATATATATATATATATATATATATATATATATATATATATAAAACAAAGAAATGCAAAATTTGCAAACACATATATCTTTATAACGATTGATTATTTTAGAATCAGCTCCCCTCGCCCAAAAAAAAAGAAGAAAAAACAAGAAAAAAAATACAAAGTGTAGGAGAAGAAATTACGAAGTGCAAGAAAAAAAAAGAAAAAGACAAAACTGTGCTTGATCATTCCGTTGATCTTCTTACTTCTTTTGCTTCTGTAAATTCTAATAAACCCTTAAAACGATACCAAAAAGAAATAATATTGCGATTAAAAGAATTACAGCAGTGTATGTGTGTGAGAAACTATCTTCCTCGAGGGAATCGTATTTTTTTATCCCGAAAAGTAAAGCCAATCTATATCGCCGTTTAAAAGTGGATATTACATGTGTATGTAGTAATAACGGCACGAGCGTGTATTTAATAAAATCGAGTGGTACTTTCGAAACTCCTCGATATTTTTCTGAAGATCAAAGTCTCGCTTCTTGATGGGTAGAAAGAGGAGAAAAAAAAATTAATATGAAGTATATACATAAATATATAAGAGATATAATAATTAATGAACGTCATTTTGCGGGGATATAATTTCTAAGTATAAGCAACGCACTCGCTAAAGGCAAGAAGAAGAAGAAGACGAAGAAGAACAAAAAAAAAGAAACAAAAGAAAAAAAAAGTAAAAATAATAAATCACATTGTGTAAATAAAATTCCATACCGTAGGATAACGTCTAAGAGGGGGTGAAGCACAATACAAGTTGAAGATTAAGATTAAATGATTGAGAAATAAGAAACACGATTTTTTTTTGTCGCGCCTTTCGGCAATAATTACGACCTATGTAAAAATGATTTCTACATCAGTCGATGATTACTGTATAAATAATTCAACTCCTCCTCCAATATTAAATGACAAGGTCATATTTCCGAAAATAATTATTTGAAAAGAACCGACTAACGAAACCGGCCGATATCGACCGACAAACGACGAGTGATCCACGTCGGAAACCTTCGACGATCGAAAGTAAATTATCATGAAATTACAAGAAATACTGCCCTTTCTAAAACTGCCACTTTTACCGTTCAATTTCATTGTTCCTTAACGATAATACGGAAACAATAGGAACAAACACTCGTCTACACTGCCAGATCAAAATGGATCTATTCGCATTAATTATATTAGGACGATTTGGAAGATTCGCGACTATTTTTTGGGGGTTTGTTTTTTTTTTGTTTTCTTTCCCTTTAATGTACAAATTTCATTCTTAAAGCGAGCAAAAGAAAAAAATCTGCGAATTTTTCAAATTACCCTCGTACGTATGTGCATCTACGAACACACACGCACGTACGTAAACGTTTTTGCATTGGCAAATGGCGCACAATTTTAAAAGCTTCCAACAGTCGATCATGCATTTCGATCCAATCGAAGGTTTCGCACTATACTCATTGTCATCCGTTATATAATGAAAAAGAAATATATCACGGAAATCAATTCTAAGCACAACCGCGTCGTTTTCGCTTTCGAAAACGAGTCGAATTTGTTCAAATTTCACGCGCATAATGAAGCGGGCTTCGCGTGTACGTACTCGTATGTATGTGAATGTGATGTGTGAGGTGTACGTATATATGTGTATGACAGAGAAATAGATAGATAGATAGAGAGAGAAAGAAAGAGAGAGAGAGAGAGAGAGAGAGAGAGAGAGAGAGAGAAGGGATTATCATCTACTTCACACAATTCCACACATTTTAGTTTTTTTGTAAAAAGAATTAATCGATGATATTATTCTATAGAATAATTATCTGTCGATGCTATTATACTAGACGTCTTTTTTTTAACCTAATTACATATACTTCGAAGGATATTTTAATCGCTAGTCTCTATTTACTAAACTATTAATGCAAAACATGAAGAAAACCAAGCGAATAAAATAAAATAAAAAAAAAAGGATAAAGAAGAAGAAAAAGGAAATGCGGAACAATCAAAGTGGAAAGAAAAATTTACAGCAAGTTTTTATCGTATATACGTAAACAGATTTTTACTATTAATTATTGCTATTATTTGTTATATCATTATACATAATTATTATATTAATTATTACTATTATTACTATTATTATTTTTATTGTGTAATTATTATTATTATTATTATTATTATTATTATTATTATTATTATTATTATTATTATTAATATAATTATTATTATTATTATTATTTTATTATCACACATCATGAAATCATAACTATCATCATCATCATCATCATCACCATCATCATCAACACCATAATCATCATAATTATCATCATTAAAATCATCATTATCATTGTCATCGTCATTACTAATGTCATAATATCTACCCTTATTATTATTACCACCGCTCTGTCTCTATTACTACTAATAACATAATATTATTGTTACGAATCGATATAATATATCGATTTAATATGAATTATTAAATAATATGAGGGCCAGTCAATTATTGTTCACAACGAAAAAAAATTTAGGTATATTAAAAATATTTTGTTCTTCTATTTAATTCAACTTCGCGAACACGCATAATATTATCTGTTATCACTATGTTATCACACTCTCCCCGATCATAAAAAAATTTAATCAAATCGAAAGGAAAGTTTTATCCAACTATTTCTTGGAGGATATAATAGGAACAGAAAATTTTTATTTTGTACAAATATCGTTGATCCTGTATACACAATTGCAAATGTTTTTTTTATTATTCCTCTATATTTTTAATTATTAGTTTCTATCTCTCTCACTCTCTCTCTCTCTCTCTCTCTCTCTCTCTCTCTCTCTCTCTCTCTCTCTCTCTCTCTCTCTCTCTCTATTTTTTCCCTCTTTCTTTCCTTCTTTTCCTATCTCTTTTTCTCAGTCTTTTCTTCCTTAAATATTTTTCTTTACTGTTACGTGCATTTATTGTCCGAAGACTGTAAATATTTGAAAAAATGAAGCGTTCGATATTACCTCGATCCTGAGATTCCCGAAAAAATCCTGATATTTAAGTGCCTAAAAAAAAAAGATAAAAAGAAAGAAAGAAAGAAACCAAGAAATACATGTGTCCGTTTTAACCACCGTCATTATACATACATAAATAGTAATTTTCATAATTAGAAGTCGAACGAGATACCGACTCGGCCACCGTGAATAAAACCTACAAAATAAATCACTATGTTTTTTGTCCAAGTAATGAATTAGATCAAAAGAATCTAATACACTTTTCCTATTTATCTACATATATATATATATATATATATATATATATTTATTTATTTATATATTTATATATATTATATATATATATATATATATATATATATATATATATATATATATATACACAAACATCATTCTCATCCGACGTTCAGATGATTCGGTAATTCGTTTGAAACTTCTCTAATCGTTCAGTCAGTTAGATCAGCAATAGAAAATCGTTCTAAACATTCTGTAGATCTCAGCGCTCCAACGAAACGAACAAAAATATTATATATATATATATATATATATATATATATATATATATATATATATAATACACATATATATACATACACATACATATACACATGTATCATTATTTTTTATTCGCTCATAATAAGAATTTATTCGTTTTCGTGGAGTGCGCCTAAATAGTGTTGCGTATGTATATGTGTACGTGTGATTCTACGTGTGTATGCGTGCGTGCGTGTGCGTGTGCGTGTGTGTGTGCGTGTGTGTGTGCGTGTGTATGTGTGTGCGCGCGCGCTTGTGTGTGTACACGAGGAATACGTCTGTATAAAACAAAATAATTATAGATAAGTAAATATATATAAGTTATAAATATATATAAGCATAATATATATATATATATATATATATATATATATACACAAAATGCGTGTACGTGTGTATATTAATTAATTGTAATGATTTTCATACGACGGAATCTCGGGTTCATAATGAAACGTATGAATCTTCTCATTGATGAAAATAATACGGAAGAAATAAAAAAAAAAGAGAATAGAAAAGATTAATGAAAAGAGAAAACCGTTTTTCGTCGGTCAATATTTATTCGGTTTCGAAAAGAAATAAGAATTAATTTTTTTAGAATCAAGCGATGATGGCTGTAACATAGAACACAGATCCGAAAGCAAAAATAAATAAAAATTAACCTTCGGATTATCTTGCAGTGTGAGAGTCAGGACAATGTTATGAAGATTGGATAAAGGGGTGACGGGATAGAGTGGTGACAGATAAGCTGCTTCTTCGGAATTTACGGTATAATTTATTTTTTTGAGAAAAAATCGTCGGAAGTTCCGGCGAACTTCGCTAATCCGAGGGTTAATTAATCGATTTAAGAAAAAAAATATGCTATAAAGAAGAATGCGCGAACGTATTTTGCAATTATACTATCATTATTATTGTTTGTAATTATGATTACTATCGACTTTGTTTTTAATAAACGGCGGGTGCCATGATTACACAAAAAAGTATTGTTCTAATTTTCTTTTGCTTTTTTCTTTTTCTTTTTTTTAATTCTGTAACTTGTGTGTATTCACAAATTTTATTCATTACATATGTAAATTCCTTAACATATGGAATATATATATATATGTATGTATATATATATATATATATATATATATATATATATATATAAAATAACTATGCTAAATTGTAGAAAATATTTACAAACAAATCATTATAAAAATGTTCAATACGAAGTGATTCATGGTCAATTAACTCATACAAACTTTATTACGCCATCTATAGATGGCGACACTACATAAGCGGGAAAAAAAATTATATATGTATATATATACACGCAACACAACTTGCACGCACACACGCACACGCGCGCGCGCACGCACGCACGCACACACACACACACAAAGGATTTGTAACCGTTGGCTGCTGACGTATTTTTTCGGACATATGCCAAAATTGCGGCACTAATTGCGCGTGTATGGGAAAAAATGTAAAACACTTCATACAATAAACTCACTCGATTGCTTTGCAACAACAAAAATTAAAAAATACCACTTATTTACATAAATTTGTTTTAATTAATTTTGTGAATGAAATTGGTAATAAGCACTTATAATTCAGTCAAATTAACAGGAGCGCTATCGCGCTCTTCGCATTTTTGGCACAACATAAAAAGAGCGTGATAGCGCTCCTCAGCAGTCAAACGGTTAAATTAGAAAATTTTATTGTAAGAATATTGCTACAAAAAAAAATTTTAGTTTTTCTCATTCGAATAAAAAGATTAGGAACAAAAATGAGATCATTCTATGATCTTACCTTGGAAATTAATTTAATACGCAGTTCGCATTCTCGAAGCGACGCTAAAAAATATTATATTACAGATTTGATTTAAAATTAGTATATAAGCAGATAAAAAGACATACGTAATAATTATTGCATAATAATAAAAAAAAAAAAAACCTATCGAATAGAGATATTAAGTTGGTGCGTATGAAATGTCGGATTTTTAATTGAATATATAAAATAGCATATCTTTTTTCAAAAGTTGCTCATTTAATCAAAATATGTTCCATTTGCTCCAATACACTTTTTCCTATGTGATTGTAATGCATATATGCCTGTCCTAAAGAAATTCGTATCTTTAGAATCAATAAACTCTGATATGGAATTTTTCAGACTGTCTAAATTTTTATACTGTTTAACCCGTAAAAACATTTCCAAATGTTTAAAAAAATGAAGCTCGGTTGACGAAAGATCCGGCGAATAAGCTTGGATGCTGCCAAATTTCATATTTTAATTCATGTAATTTCGACGCTGCACTTTTCGATCGTTAACAGGATTCTCCCCAAAACGCCTGGTTTATATTGCGTGCAGCTTTTGTAGCATTATTACCAAGTTTATACTCGTATAAAAGAATTACACGAATATCGGTTGAATTCATATCCTTACGAAGTTCATAACAAATAACAAAATGGAACACTTTTGAAATCTTCTTCGTTGAAATGTGACCGCAACAGACGGTACGACCACTATAAACGAGGTTATACCAAAA
>OU964963.1:2977548-3175048 GCA_918808275.2 Dolichovespula sylvestris | reverse complement strand
TTTAGACAATCAATTTTCTTTGAATACAAAAGCGAGTCCTATGAGCATACCCGTAAAACCAATGAGGCCTCCAATGCGTTCTTCCATTGAAGGACTGAATCAAGAAATTGAAGGATTAGTACTCAAATCTACAACAAACACTAACGATCCAGATCACCCAATAGAAGATAAGGTATTGTTTTTATAAAAATATCTACACGTTACTTTATTATTTCATAATATAGATAGATTGCATAGTTAAATCATAAAAATATAATATACATAAATTTTTTATTTCATGTTAGTACGCGCGATATCGTGAGCAAATAACACCAGAAGGACATCGTGCACCTTTGGCAGATTTGTTGAGGGCGACTCGTAGTGTCAACACACAAACACCAGCTACTGATCTTCCTTCCAGTTCTTACTCCTCAGGTAACTCATTGTTAATTCTGCATCTATATATCTTTCATTTTTATTTACAATTATTAGTATCATATTTCTTCATTAGAAAAAATAATTTAGTTATTAGTTATTTATGAACGATTTTGTAACAAAATATTTGTAATTATAAACAAGTTGAAAGGTTTCTTATTAGAAGTTAAAAGTTACATGCAAAATTTTATAAAAGTATAAATCTTGTTTAAAGATTTACATTTTGTTATTTATAATGATTAGATTTTGAATTAATTTTATTTGTATCATGACTAAAAATAACACACTAACTATGGTGTGTGTCTGCCTGTTGAGGCAGGCCCTCCATCTAGGAATTCTGAGTCTCCGCTGATACCTGGTCTTATGGATGCTTCCCGTTCACCTAGCGATCTCTTCCAAGGTTGGAGCACGTTTGCGGATTGTTTATTAAACTAACGCGATTTCTAATTGATTTGTTTAATGTTTTTTCTGTAGCAGGATTTCGAACTTGGTGTATTTATATAATGATATAATATATAATTATTCAATAATGATTTATTAGAGATAATAAATTATTATTATTATATATATATATAAATATATATATATATATATATATATATATATATATATATATATATATATATTTATATAGACACATACATATTATATAATTATATATAATACACACGCGGAGTCTGTTTAAAAATTACATGCATTTGTAGGAATATATGATTTATATAAAATAATGCAAGAAAAAGTGTTAAACCTACAAATGTTACATGAAATTTTAAAACATTGTCTACACATAATGTGTGTGTGTGTGTGTGTATTTATATATATATATATATATATATATATATATATATATATATATATATATACATACATACTTATGGATATATACTCAGTATTTCTAAAACATGCATAGTATAGCATACCAAATAAAATTGCTATAGTTCGATGAATGGTTTAAATCAATTTTGTTTTTTGTTATTCAATTCTAACAAACGGCATGTTCTTAAAATACTGTGTATCTACATGTATTTATGTATGTGTGTGTGTTTATATATATATATATATATATATATATATATATATATATATATATATTGATTATTTTTTTTTACACATAGTGCATATGCACGCATGTGGAAGCGTTTGTTTAAGATGTATTACAGATGTGCACATCTTATATCTGTCATTATATTATATCTACATATACATTGTAAGCATTTAATTCAAGGATTTTGAAACACAAATAGAGATTAAAATGCAATTAATAAATTCTAAAGTACTTTTGGCAAGATGTTAGAATGTTTATATTTTGATAACATAAACATTACACTCAGGAATATGAATCTCACTGCATTGCTTAATTTTATCTGGTTATTTCACAATAATGGTGATATTTAATAATTATTTTCAATAAAAAAAAAATATTGCTTCTTTCACATATTTAAAATACAGCTAATCTGAATAAAATGACTAAAGAAAAATCCATCACATAAATGCATGGCAATGTAACAATCGACTTTTACATTTGGAAGTATCTTATAATTATAGCTATTAGAAATCTTTTTAGACAATTATTGTAATACACAAATATCATTCACAATAATATTATTTCATAATATTCTTTAAAAGAACATACATAATTTAATTTTTATATCTCAATGCCATGTATCATTTCATAGAACATGATTTAGTTACTGCTTTAGTTATTGATTTAGTTCTTCCTTTTGTTATGTTTCTCATTAAATTCTTGACAAACATGTATTATTATTTTATCGTGTATAAAAATAGCACAAAAATGCCATTAGTGTACAAATGCATCCCAATTTTAATGAGCATGCAATTGTAATATCTATGTTTTGACAATGTTGTATACAGTTCATAGAGAATTAAATTTATTTTATTTGTCATTATGTTATAATTTGTAATGTTATAGTTTAATATTTCGTGTTCTTTTTTTTTATTTTTTTTTTCTTTTTTTTTTCATTTTTATTGTGAAGGTGGAAGCCGCGGATCAACACCTGAACAGGATAGAGAAGGTCGTCTTGGAACGTCTCCTCATATTAACAGGTTCCTTGCAAGAGAACCTCCTGATGGCTGTGAGAAGGTCAACCTCAAATTTGTAGAAGATACGAGGTAAATATTTGATTTCTAAAATGGAACATATAAGTTCTCAATGGGCTTAAATTATTAATGTTTGTAACGTGTGATTTAAAGTTGAGATCTATTCTTTTGAAAGTGCATCGAAAGTACTAGTCGATATCTCTAAGGATTAATTAGAAATTATCATAATGAAATACGAATATTATTTATTTGTTTAGGCGACCTATGATTGACTTGAGCAAACTAGAGTATTGTTCGAAGCCATGTGTATCATTCCAATTAAAACCAAGTTTGGGCTCAGCGTTCCTGCCATTGCAACAGCCAGCCAGTCCGACAGTGGTTGCTAGTGCATCAGCCTCTTCTCATACAGCATCAACTACACCTCCCCCGAATCCATAGTCCTACTTTTTGCCTTATGGAGTAGCATTCATAATACCATTTGATATATATTTTTTTTAAAGACTTCATGGGTAAAAAGTGGACTTACTTCAGGTAAAGACATGTACCGACAAAGAAAAGTTACCAAAAATGCAGCCTGTCCCTAGTGTGAGCTAATGTTTGGACAAAGTGATTATGTAATTAGAATTATAATTGCATTAATATAAAGTATGGGGAAGGCTTCTAAGCTCTGCTAATATTTGAAACAATAATAAATACGAGGAACAATAATTTGTGATAACTAAAAGATGACGAACGAACGTTTGGAAACGAACATTGTGTTCTACAGGGAAAAAGACTAATGGAAATTGTGTATTCTAAATTTAGTGCAAAAATGTGCTAAACAAGTTTAGTTTTGTATACAGGAAATAATATTCAACATGTCGGAAGGTATTAAATTTAATTGCTGGAGAAAGCAAAATTATACAGATACAGAGAAAGGGGTATGTATGCATACATATGTACATTCACACCCACCTATAATGATTTATCTCACTTATACATCTATCATTTTAAACGATCCAAGATAATTCAGTGTCATATGTTAGAATTTTGTATGGTTTTGTATTATTAATTGTATACTGAAGATATTCAAATTATCATTATTATTAACATCATTATTATTAATTTTATTCATTATTATTAATTATTATGATTAATAATATCATATGGGGAGCTTGAAAATCAAGTACTGTTAAACTCCTTTTGTTTCTTTTTAAGTATTAGTAGAGTTCAATATCATCTTAAGACAAAGTATATAGTTTTGTTACTATCAAAATTTATGCTATATTATATATAAAAGTTTGTACTTTTTTAATTTCTTTTTTTTTCTTTTTTATTTCTGATAAATATTTTACGAAGTAAGAATAGTGCTATTGCAAATTGCATTTGTAATTAAAAATTACCAGTATCTAAAAATTTTATTTGCACTAGAGAAAGTTTTATACATGTCTACGTCTTTTGGTAATATAATACCATTGGGCTATGCAATTTTTTATTATTATTATTATTATTATTATTATTATTATTATTATTATTATTATTATTATTATTTAAATTGTATTATGTTAGATTATAATCAGTATATCTACTATCAATAAAACATGTATTGAGAAATCGATGCATGTATGATAAAACAAGCCCAACGACATAGGGTGGGTGTAATAAAGAAGAAAAATGGGAAAGTGATAATGTTGCAGACTGATTAAAGTAAAAGGAAAAAAAACTTTAATCGGTATTGTATCAGATGTGCATACAAAATGACTCCTTTTCATGACACTGGTGTGCGTGCGTGTGTGTGCGCGCGCGTGTGTGTGTATAGGGGGTGAATGAGTATGTACTAGTGTAGCGCGTGGATAGGTTTTTTTTTGTATAAACGTGGATCTTAGTAAGAAGATATATAAAATCTGCATTTTATAAGGACAACAGCATGCATGTGTTGTAATAATGAGAATCCTGATTGAGCCATTCGTGAGAATAACTGGAGAAATAAGTTTAATCATAGAAAGGAGTGATTCGAATGTGTGTATATATATATATATATATCCGATTTATATATATATATATAATTTCATGATTGTAAAAATTTACTATAAACAGAACTTTTAACATGTATCTGAACTGGACTGCGAAAAAAAAGTAAGAGAGAGAAGAAAAGGATATAAAATTAAAAACAAAAAAAAATTGGACTTAGTGATGTATTCATTTTTATGAAATTTTTATTCAACATAAACTGTGCATTGAATGGATCATTGAAATATCAAGATAGAAATAAGCGTACCTAAAGTCCTTTATGAGATGGTTTAAATTATTCTGTAGAATATACAGACATAGCTACACCGAGGAAGCTCAATTTATTTTTTGCTTTCTACTACAAAAAGAATTTGCAGAAAAATTTTATAGCTACAGGTCTGAAAAATCAGAAACTCAATAAAATATAAGGAGCAGGGCAAACAGTTTGTTAAGTACAATAGATCAATAGTAATATACTTTCTAATATTATAATATCTATTTAGCTATAACAGTGAAAAATGTTAACACATAAGTACCTGGCACACTGGTCTATGCTCTCTTTTAACCAGCTTATTAGGAAGTTCATGTCTTAGAATGCGTGGCAATGTGTGCTACACATACAAGAAGGTTAACTAGAGAGTTAAGATACATATAAATATATTAGCCAATTAAAATGTGTACAACACGAAACTAATTTGTACTTTACTAGTTTAAGAACACTTTACTTATATTTTGGCGTATAGCTGAGATTAGTACACCATTTTAAGAGTATTCTAATCTAAGCATTAGATGTATCTTAGAATTATGACATTGAATACGCGCTTCTGTATATATTTTTAAAAGATAAAACACAGAATTGAGAAATAATTACGAAAATGAAACAGTGTAATCAAAGAGAATGTTTGATATGCTTTAGACAAGTGCAAAGGAATGCCATTGAGAAAAAGTTATATTATTTTTATTGCATTATCAAAACTTCTCTTTTTAACCTTCATGTACTTGCATAATGTGTTATCATTATTGTTAGCTTTTGTTGTCAATTTCATAAAAGAGAATAATGTGTGTAAAGACTGCTAAATTATAATTATCTATTATTTGGAGATACATAAAAAGAAAAAAAAAGAATTAAATAAAATAGGCTCAGATTTTATTGATTACCTATGAATATAAATATAGGTATTTTTGTGATTCATTTAATTCTCTCATTACAAAACAATCCTTATGTGACTACTGTTCGGTACACTCTCTTTCTACATATCTAATTCAATCTGAGCAGGTTTCAGAAATGCAAAATAGTTATGTCAATTATAAATTTATTTAACCCTAGGACTGTCCAGGCATACCATCATTAACGTATCATGCGCGTATTAAAAGCGATTAATTGTATAACGTAGAGTGCAATTTGTAATTTGCTCTAAAGTGTGCAACCATTTTTGTGGCACACGATACGTGTATTTGTACAGAATATCTCAACAATTTTATATATATATGCTGGAATTGAATGCAACTTTTTTTATTCACTGTTTCGCAATAAATATATAAAACAATGATATTGTTCTTTTTACTCTAGAGGAAAGAGGTGCTCAACTTATATTCGACAAATGAAAATAATTATGCCTAATAATATTACGATAATAATCATTATTTATATACATTTCGTTTCGTTAATATCTCATACAATGACTTCTCAAATTAAGATTAATCATTCTGTATATGTTATGTGCAAGTAATCAATAGTTCAATGGTCTTATATATCCAAGATATTCTGCTTACAGATTATGGATAAAACAGAAGTATTTTTCTCAATGATATTTCTTACGGAGTTATAATCTTAACGAGTATATAGACATATTGTTGCTAATCGTTTGATATTTTTCTCTTTGTGTTAGTATTATATATATATATATATATATATATATATATATATATATATATATATGTATTTATTTTGATTAATTTTGATCATAAATCTTTTAAGAGAAAAAAAGAATCATAATGTCGATACAGAATTGTCATTGCCATTAAGATGTTTTTTCAAAGTTTGAATACGTCTGTCCTAGGGTTAAATCAGAATTAGTCAGTTAAAGTCATTAGTAAATGTAAATAATAATCCAAAATTTCTTATAACAATTTCTCTGGTACAGAACGTAGTAACTAAGGGTAAGAGAAATTCATTAATTTTCAAATAATGTGTGCATATTCTTCATTAAGATGAGAAGACCATTTGTGGAACAATGCAGACTTGAAATATGTGTAAAATTATAATATATAAACACAAACTTATATCATATTGATTGTCCATACATAATTCATATTTCACGGAAACATATAATACATTCGAAAATCACTATTTTACTTGATTTAAAGAAAAAGAAAGGAAAAAAAAGAACAACCGAACAAAACAAGAAATTATCTACGTTATTTACGTAAATTGTATAAGACTAAATCATTTTGTATTTTATAATACACTCGACTCTCAATCTTCCTATCATTACTGAATACTGCAAACCTATTAAATATTATTAAATCGTATTGTTACTGGGATACGACATTATGATAATCACCATTCTCATTTTAGTATAAAATTTCCAAAAATCGAACTCTATATTTCAGAAATGAAAATAAAATGTGATTTGCCATGCATATGCTCTCTCTCTCTCTCTCTCTCTCTCTCTCTCTCTCTCTCTCTCTCTCTCTCTCTCTCTCTCTCATGATTTAATTATATTATCTCGAGGTAAGCGAATATACGTGTTATTATTGCATTTCGTGTTAAATATTTTGCATCATAAAGAAAGAAATTAGTTGTTTATATTTTATTATTTCATAGAAAAAGAACAGTAATATTTACTGTCGTATTAAAAAAAAAAAAAAAATCACGAATCGTATATGCTGTATTCGGTCGTTATTTAAGATTTTAAGCATTTTGTAAGTCCAATATTCTCTTTTTTTTCTTTTTTCTTTTTTTTTTTTTTTTATTTTATACGTATAAACGGGGCTTTTTTGTCTTATCGGTTATTAAATAAAAGACGCTTATTACGCAGGGAACTTAGTTATTAAAAAAAAAATTTATTAATTTCTTGCAATGTATTCATTTCTGATAAAAAGAATTGTTTAATCGAGAATTTAGAATTTTACAATAAATTGATGATTAAATTTAATATATTACGTTGATCTTACCTTTATAATGGATCTTCGTTTAATTTGTGTTAATTAATCTCGACCAGTTTAACTTTTATTGTGTATTTGTATTAAGAAGTAATAAAATCATGGATGGATCATGAATTTTATTAAAAGAAGTTCAATACACTCTTAGTTCCGCATGATTTTTTGATTGAAATTATTACGCGAAGTTCGAGCGCGAGGAACAACAAATTTTTGAATTTAGAATATCAACGAGTTTGAATTTTTGCGCCATCTCTTGTCACGCAAGTGATCTTCGTAGTAATATTTTTCGAAATAAAGGATACGAAAATCGCGGCGAAAATTCATCTATTCCTTGACCTGGATCCGTAAGATCGTGGTCGTGTCAATTTCTAAGGGATTCAATAAATGAAAATACATATGGCAGGACATTCGGGGCTATTAACGCGACGATAAATATATATCGACGAGAGATAATAGATAAAATAGGGGTGAAAATTTGTAGAGCCTTCCATGTCGTATAACAATATGTACAGTGTGATTGAAACGAATAAAATTTATAAAATCAATTATGATTCCTTTTTCCAAGTGCTTTTACTTGAAAAAAAATTGAGTTATTATTAATGTCAAAAAATGATGGAGTAGTATATAATTCTTTAATGCGATTAATGTGAAACTAACATTTTTCACATGGCTATAATCTTACAATTAGTTGATCACGGAGTAATGAAATTGGCTGTATTATGAAGATGATTTTAATGCTCGACGAACGCGGCTATAAATAATACGTGCAATGCACAAAAATGTGGATTATTCTTGGAACGGATTTGATGTTATCTCGTAGATAGCGTTCGTTGAAGGAACTTCTACAGGCAAGCTTAAGTGGTACATTATTAAAATACATAATGTACAAATAAAACATATTGTTTAGCCTTATTTCGATCGATTGTAAATATTTGTGTTCTAATACACACATCCAAGATTTGATTCTATGATATTTATTACATAATATATAATTATCTAATGCTAGCTGTGCATTAAAATTTTTGATTATGACACAAAAAAAAAATTTACTGATGGTAACTTGTATGATTTTATGTTAAACAAAGATTTTATAAAATTACACTTATGGGTGTCTCAAAGATGCTTAAACGTCTGTTATATACAAATTTTGTATTATGTGGTTCAAAGGCCATAGGAATTTTGGCACCTTTAACAATACCTCCTTTGCATATAGCTTTTTTATATTATTTCTGGCAAGAGTATGCTCGTGATGTTGATAAACAATATTGTTCATGTTCGTGTTGGGATACAGTCTTTAAAGGTAAGATACTATCAAAAATTATTTTATATTATACTCTATAATAACATTTCCATTGTAGGATCTTATGAATCAGGGATTGCCTCTTATAAACATATGTACTTTAATGCCACTATGAATAGTTTAAAAATATGGATAACCATAGTTGTTGGAATTGTTACTTTCTATGAAACAGTTAAGTACTTGATATGGCTGGCGTTTCAACAGCGCCTAAGACTTAGTATGATGTTACTTTTTTCAACTGCTGTATTCTCACATTATTACTCATGGTGGGTGTATATTAATTATTGGAACGACGATTTCTACTCTCAGTGGTATCATCAACTATTTTTTTCTATCACTGAGTTAATATCAACCTTCCTGGTTGTTCACTTGGCAGACAAAAAAAATCTTATAACTCATAGAAAAGCATTTGGAATAATTGCAATTGCAATTTTACACATTGTAGCTGGTGGTTGGGATCAGTTTGTTGCAAATGTTGTAAGAGGAGAAGGATATGCTCATCAGGTAAATCGATATGTTTTTAAATATATACAGTTAGATTTGGTAGATGTCAATAAATAGTACAATATCAAAGGAAACCTGCACTATCGATGTGGGAATTTCATACCCATGATATAATGTAATTGGAATAGGTTGTACGAGATTTGGGATTTATGATCCCTGATATTCTTCATGTCGCTGTTCCTCTATGGTCCATGCAGTGGAAGAATGCTTATAATCTTCCAGGATCTAGTACACGAGATCCTAGCATTAGAAGAGATCTTGCTTATATGTTAGGCATGATATTAATAGGACTGTGTGTTTGTGCCATTTTATAACATGGTAAATTAAACTTCAAAACATGGTAGTGTTCTAAAAGTTAGGAATAATACCTTAATTGTTTATATGTTTTTGCTGTTTTTAAAAGGGCTTTTTAAATATTCATAGCTTTGATATTAAATGTTTTAATTGATAGTAATGGCACTAATCATGAACATTCAAGTAATGGTTAAAGTAATACTATTACTTATATATCATTGAAAATACCATATTTTTGATGTTTGACTGAAATTTTACAATGTAGCTTTAATAGTGTGTCTCTAGGGTATGTAGAAAAGACAGCCAAAGACTTAAAATCAAAATGATTTGAAATATTTTATTTATCTCAATAGTACAAATTGCTATGTTAATTTATTTTCTTTCTAAGTAGTATATAGATGAACGCTTTTTAGTTTAGTAGAAATTAAATGACACAATATGTGACTTCCAAAGATTGTGTTTTTACCCTTTTAGCATATCATAATAACATTATTTATATAGAATTTTTCTAATTTAAATGTAGTCTGAATATTTTATATAAGAAACTTAAAAAAGAAAAACATTTAGTTAATTAGTACAATATTTTTTAACTCAGAATAGAAGATAATTTTTGAAATGGCTATAAATGGTAGTTAAGAGGATATAATATGACAAATACGATAGCGTTAAAAAATATCTTAGTGTTTAGAGTTACCACAAGAATTTACCTCACATTGTTAGTATTTTTATAATATTTCGTCCCTCTATATATCTTAAATGATAGTTAAATATTAAAACTAGGCAGTGTGCTATTTTGTAGACAGATCTAGAAAGAGCAGTGAAATTGTTTGTAAAATTATGGATGTATTTATTGCACGATAAGTGTGGCTATATTTATAGTAATTAGTATAATCATTATTTTAAAAGGACAAAAGTGTCAATTTAAAAATTATATCAAGGGATGACATATCAACACATATCCATTTAATATGCTGTTGAAGATAAGAAAATGGAGTAAATTCAAAGTGAACACGGTATAATTGGCATTTTATTGAAAATAATATTTGATAAGAAAGGCTTAATATTTGAAGTGCCTAACAACATTGTGCAGTAACTATTAATGGTTACTGTTACTCATTGTCGGTATATCGAGTGCCAGAATGATAATGTAAGTTTGTCTTATATATAAGTGCCAAGACAAGAATAAAATGAAATATAATGCAACAAACGTGAAGTAAAAAAACGAAATTTTTGTAATGAAAAATATAAAAATTATAAGTCGTACATTTTATCATAAATAATAAGATTTTTACTGATAAATCGCTTTCACCATTTAGTATTTCTTCACATATTAAAAATGATTAAACATTTAATGCGTTACATTCATTTATAAGCGAGGAATATATTTTTCGTGGTCATTAAAAAAAATTCATTTACGATTATTATCCTAATAATTTCTTTTTATTATTGTATCATTATATATAATATTATTTAAAAACAATTCTACGTGATATTTAATTGATTAAACCACATAGGTGTCTCTAGAAAGTATACATATATTATTGACACTAAGAGCTAACAAACGAAGTAAATATTCTAATGTTGTTATTGTAATTGTTATTAAAATAGAATCTAATGAAAAAAAAATATCTCATAGTATAGATAATAAAACTGTAAAAAAAAATCTCAATAGGAAAGGATAAAGCATTTAAGTGAAAGACGGTGAATCTTTAAGAGAAATAAAAATGAAAAGGAATTTCATTATATAGTATTATTATATTAGAGAACACATCTCTAAAGTATTATTTTTTGTTATACACGAAAAGAATTTATTTATAAAATTGGCAATTTTTTATATAACAATATCATGCGTTAAAAATCTTACGAATTATACACAATGTTGTGCAACATTTATATTGCTCATTTTTTTTATAGATGTTTGATTTACAACAATAAAAAGAAAAAAAAAATATATGTTCAATTTGCATATTAGATTATATCGTAGATCAATAGAGGAATGCTACCCTTCGAAAAAATAAAATAAAAAAATAACACGAAGTGATTCAAACTCGCGGCATCCTAACTCGATTCCGAGAGAAAACTTGACCTAGGATCTTGTGAATACAATTAGTGAGGTCACGCAAAAGTTACCCCAGTTTCACTTAAGAATATCTTTGATAGAAAATCGTCGTTTCTTCGATCAAAAATTTTTTAATGATAAGTTAATTTGAGATATATACACAATATTCATTTCATTAAATGACTCTCATATTTTCTGCGAACTATAATTAAGCTAATTAAAAACATAAACTTCATTTACACGAAACTGTAATTATTGAGTGCTACGGAATATTGTATCATCAAGTACATTAGAGTCTTCGCATTTTTAACATAAGCCCTTTATCACTACGAAGCTTCTAAGACAATTGATTGGGGTTTTGGATTCATAAAAATTGATACATATATATATATGTATCAATTTTCTATATATATATACATATATATCGTTGTCGTCCATATTCGACGAGGAAAAGGTAATATGATCTTCGTTCTCTTCGTTTTCAAAGGACTAAAGACGATGACAAAGCCTAAGAAAAAAACTGTACACAGGTACGGTATCGCGCATGATCCGTAAGTAAGTTTGATAGAAATAGTGAAGTCTCCTTTAAAAGCATAGGAAAAGATGCGCAGGCTCGGAATCGATCCTCCAACCCCCTCTGAGTGAGAACGCTCATGGGACAACCCTAGGCCGACGACTCTGTTGTCGACCCAACAACAGTTCAAAAGCGATTCGGCAGTAAACATGGCGCTCGATTTCGCAGCCACCTACAAAGTCCTCGTGTTGGGCGATTCGAACGTCGGCAAGACTTGCATCGTTCATCGTTATTGTGACGAGAGATACTACGATACTTATATATCGACGATAGGTGAGAGAGAGAAAGAGAGAGAGAGAGAGAGAGAGAGAGAGGATTGAGTTTAAAACATACTTGCAACGATACTTGCAACACCCGGATTCTTCATCCTTTTTTTACATTAACCAAGTGATTTCAGTGTGTCTCTCGTTAATTCCTATGTGAATAGAAAAGAACAGTTTTAAATTTAATCAATACTTTGAAAAAATTCATCTGTGATAATTCTACGAAAAGTGACGATCCTTTGATCATCCGTCCCCCGAAAATACTTTCGATTTTATGACCTCGACTCGAATGGATTCACTTTTATAAACGACTAATCCTGATTAGGATTCCCTCTTTTCGTTTCTTCTTTTTCTTGCCCATAGACGTGGGTTTTTCTTCGAGATATTGTCTTTAACCTTTTGAGCAACGTTATGTGAAATAGACGACGTTCGTTGTACTATTTCATTCTCGTTACATTTTTAATTTTAGATACCGGCTTTTTATTTATCTATTTATTTATTTATCATTTTTTCTTTCTTTAATTTCCTTCTCTCTCTCTCTCTCTCTCTCTCTCTCTCTCTATATATATATATATATATATATATATATATATATATATATATATATAGATATAGGGATACGTGATATTGCTAAGAACTTTCGAAATTAAAGAAATAAAACGTATACAACGATGATCGTTATAACGTTATCTATTCGGTGAATAAAACTTTTATTGACGATCAGCTGATTATCTTTCGAATGTCGTCTCGCCATTCGACCCTCGTTTTAGTCGCAGCTGTTACGCTTACGCCTATTCAGGCAATCTCATATTTCTCGTGAGACTACTCTTATGCTTGATATCTCCCAAAGAGGTTTCTGGATGTAATATTATATCCTTCGAGATAGTAAGTCTTCCTTTCCATATTTTTTTACACGAGGGTCTTTCCTTTTTGTTAAAAAGGATTATGTATAATAATTCATTCTCGATAAAGTTCGATCGATCGATTTACTTAAACTGTATACACGCGCACGCACGCACACACACACGCACACGTACACGCACGCATCCGTACGCTTGTTATTAAAATTAATAGCAAATAACGAAAGCAAAGAAAATTTCCACAGGTATTGATTTCAAACAGAAGATTATCAACTTGGATGGTACGCCAATTAAATTACAAATTTGGTGAGTAAACTCGATCATTGTATTGATTGTAAATATTCGTTATAAGAAAGAAAAGAAAATAGGGGGGGAAAAGAAAACAAAAAATAAAAAGAAGAAAGAAAAGAAGAAATGAAAAACAATATAAAAACAAAGAAAAGAAAGAAAGAAAAAAAAACACCATAAAAATACAGATCGTACTATATACGTGATCGTAAAGTTTGAAGGATAGCATCGTGAAGTTTTACTATCGATAGAAGTAGAAATGGACCGCTATGGTTGGACGACATCTGGGCTGACATATACGAGACATTACTACTTATTTCTAACACGCGTACATGCTATCGGTTTTTTATCGAATGATAGCGATAAATTTGCTGTTAAATAAATAATATATATATATATATATATATACATATATATATTTATAGATATATGTATTTTAATAAAAATATTTTTTTCTCCCTCTTTCTCTTTCTCTCTCTCTCTCTCTTAAAGGGATACCGCCGGACAGGAACGATTTAGAACTCTGACAACGGCATATTACCGCGGTGCAATGGGTATTTTGCTGATGTACGATGTCACCAGTTTGGACAGTTTCAATCATCTATCTTACTGGCTTCGAAATATTCAAGAAGTAAGAACAAAACAAGAGTGTTGTATTACATTTATTTCGCGTTTTTAATTATTCGATTGAAAATCGATTAATTATAATTTTATAACGAGTTTCTTTCTGAACTCCGATTAAAGCATACTAAAATATCTTGCCAACAAAATTTCGTTTCTATTTTGTTTCTTTTTTTGGCGATTTTTCTTCTCATCGTAGAATGCCTCGCCGGACGTAGTGAAGGTATTGGCGGCCAATAAGTGCGACGCAACTGCACATAGAGCCGTAGACGCCGAGAGAGGTCAGAAAATAGCGGAGAATTTCGATATGCCCTTTTTCGAGGTATCCTGTAAGGAGAATATAAATATCGAGGAAGCATTTCTAACGTTAGCCAGGAGAATACGAGAACAACGAGGACGTAGGGTGAGTTACCTTTGATCTTTCTTATTTTCCTTTTTTAATACGTTGATCCGGAGAAAGATTTTCCTATCGATGAACTTTATTTAACTTTGAATATATTAATGAATGATTAAACAAAGAATTCGGACGTACCTATAATGTTTCTTCTTTTATTGTTTTTTTTTTTTTTTAATCGGAGTAGGAAACAAACGATTCATTCATTCTATTGTTCGAGAAATAAATGCAATATTTGTGATGAGTCAAATATTTATTCCCTTGTTAACAAATTAAATAATCTAATATCTATTATCGATTTTTTTCAGGCCAGCTTGTTCGAAGCTTCGGAAAGGGAAGGTGCCGACAGCGTGATCAAAGCTCAATCACCGTCTCAACAGGGTGACGCTTGGAGATGCACCTGTTAGTCATATCTCGCAGGAATTAAAGAATGAAAAGTAAAAAAAAAAAGAAAAGAAAAAAGAAACAGAGGAATTCGTTCATTGGTCGCCGATATTTCAAGCTGGAAGCAAAGGAAGTATTTGTCTTGGATATCCGTTTTATTCGCTTCTTCCAATGGGAACGAACGCGTAGTTACGTTACTCTTACGATCATATGATCCTTATATATATATATACATGTATAGACACACACACATAAATATATATATATATATATGGAAAAGTCGGAAAAATAAGGACTTATAGGAGTAAACGTGGATGAAAGAAAGAAATTGAGAGAGAGAAAGAGAGAAAGAGAGAGAGAGAGAGAGAAATAGAGAGAAAGAGTGAAAGCAGATAAGAATAATGGCTAACGAATTCAGATCGTTGCTACTATTATCTTAAAAAAGAAAAAAAATAATTCTGCACATATACCGTATACACTTACACGTACATCACAGATAAATACACGTATAGCATATGACGAATCGTATAAAGTGATTAAGCAAAACAAAAAGGAAATAAAAAAAAATATATAAGATGTGTGTAACTTTGAAGTTACCGCTCGCGTATATAATAATAATAATAATAATAATAATAATAATAATAATAATAATAATAATAATAATCGTTCGAACGATACGAACGTTCACATTTTAATCTAAATCGTGCTGTTACTTTGGCGAATTGCTTAGGATCGACGCCAACTCAAATTTCCTTATTAAACATCGAAGCTCTACGCTAAAACTTATCGCGAAAACTATTTAAATTATGATATTAATATAGAAAGAAATATGTACTTATAAATCCGAAAAGGAGAAACAAAGAGAGAGGAAGAAAGAGAAAAGAAGAAAAAGAAGAGACAGATAGAAAGTATGATACTTTCGTCGAGGAATCGTACGTTTGGACAGTGCTGAATATCGAAAGGGTTCAGAGATCATTTGTGCTTATGATTCAGAGCCCCTTATTGATCCGGAAAATCGATCAAAATCTTAGATAAGAAGGATTAAGGAGGCTGCATTTGTATTTGTAATATGCAACGGAAGTGAAAAAGTAATTATCAACTCGATGCTCCAATTTCGCGCCAAATTTAAAAGATGTATAGCGCATACGAATTATTAACTTTTCAACGGATAACAATTAAGAGAATATAGATACTCTTCGTATTTCATTATTATTTTTTTTTTTTATCACAAATGAAATCCACTTAAAAATGTTTAAGAAAGAGAAAAGGTATTAGCAATATAAAATTAGCACTTTAAAACGGCGGAGGTATATTAGAAAGAAAATTTCTATGGCAAAAGATTCCTCCTCCTTGACCTTTCTAACTCTAAAGATAAAATTAATTGTGATAGTTGTGTCGATATCGAGAATCGACACACAAAGTAAGGGAAATTGATTTTGAAATAGAAATAAAAAATCGTGAAGGCTGATCGGCTTCATCGAATTTTGATTAGGCATTTACATTTTATTATTGGCCGCGATTAGAATCTTATAAGATCTTACGTCGCGATTTGTCAAATTTCCAAATCAATTTCTTACAGTACATACATACATATATATACATACATACGTACATACATACATGCATATATACATACATATATACATATATACATATATACATACATACATACATACATACATACATACATACATACATACATACATACATACATATATACATACATTTGATGATATCTCGAAAAAGAGAATTTTTAACATCTTCGTAGGATTTTCATTCGTATTGCTCTATACTTGCCATCGTAAGCTTTTTCGTACTACTTTCGATATATCGTGCATTTTATGAGATACGAATACGTAAATAAATAAATAAACGACTAGCAAAATCTCTCTTTTGCTCCGTCGAATTTACATGCATACGTGCATACATACACCTCGTACGAGACGCACTAGCGTATTAAATACTACTATTATACTACAAACAGACAGACAGACAGACAGACAGACAGACAGACAGACTGACAGACAGACAGGCAGAGAGAGAGAGAGAGAGAGAGAGAGAGAGAGAGAGAGAGAGAGAGAGAGAGAATATTTTCTTTCTTAACATTACGAGACGAAAGATGGCTGGGAAAAAAGAAACGAACGAAAAAGTAATCTGATCTGTTTGCCAATTTACAAATTATTCTTGAGGCATGTCGATTTTGAAAAATTATTCTTGTGGCACGTGACAATTTTGACGACTCATCAGATATACATGTAAATTTGTCAAAAGACTTTGTTACAGCAACTACGTACATACGTGTACGTAAAAAGTAAAAAGTAAAAAGATTACAAAACGAGTTCAAAATTTTGGAAAGTTAATACTGAGTTATGAAGATTGAGTTATAAAAAGGTTGTAACGTTACAAAGTATGAGTTAAAACGAGTTCGACATGTTTGGATAATAAAAAGAACGAAAGAAAGAAGAAAGAATGAACACCAGAAATTTTTGGCAAAATTTGAGATCTTCTCGAAAGGCCTAAAATGAATATAGAGATACGAAAATATCTCGGAATTTCGTCGTCGATAATGATAAAATATCGCGTAAGAAATATTTTTGTCGCTTGGTGCACCTCTAACTCTATGATATTTATATGTACGTAAAATGTGAGAGAATAGTTTTGTTAAAGTGGATTATGATTATTAGTCAGCAAGAAAAACAAATTTCAAAAAAAAAAAATAGAAGAGAGAATAAAACACTTGCGTGCAGGTATGTCGACTGTGAAGATAATTAAACGAATACGATGATGATTGATTGTTACTCCGGAAATTTTACGTAACGATTTCATAATTTGTCACGCATGAACTCACACGATCGTTCCGATCATCCCGTAACAAATTCTTGAGAGTAAAGAGTCAATTGAAAATTAAAACGCTTCGATTCGCGAATTACGAAGAGAATGAATGTGATGATGTAGACACTTTTAGATGATATCTATTTAGAACGGTGTTCTCTCGCATGATCGTATCTCGCGCGCATTCTCTATATACATGCATATACATGTACCGACACTTCCATTTAAATTAATATCCTCGAATATCTGCCCTTTTAAAATCATTCTACTTTTATTCTCATTTGTCGTATATACACGCCCGTGTGTGTGTGTGTGTGTGTGTGTGTGTGTGTGTGAGAGAGAGAGAGAGAGAGAGATCATTGTGTCACTATTCTTGATGTTCATAAAAATTGTAGCTTCTGCTTTGGGTACGCGCGGAATGATATGCATTTGGACAGAAAAAATGGCGTTTATGCAAGGATATCGAAGGATTTATTACAATTAGGAACTTAGCGTATCACAATTTTTATTTAAGAGAAAGAAAGAGAGAGAGAGAGAGAGAGAGAAAGAGAGAGAGAGAAAAGAAAGAGAGAATGTATGTTTTGATACGCTGCCAACAGCGTCCAATTACGTGCCACTATCTCTACGTGCGATATATGATTGAAGCGCTTTGATAATCATTGAAAGAAAAAAAGATAAAAAAAAGAAAAGAAAAAGAAAGATGAAAGAGAAAAAAAAATAATAACAAAGAAGAACAGCGATAAATCTAACGAACTTCTCTTATCACTTTATTTGTCCATCGACAAGAACGAAAGTTCTCGGCCATTTTTTTTCTTTCTTTTTTTCCTTTTTCTCTTGTTCACAACGATCAAGAAATAAATACGAATAAGTTCGTAGCTTCATTTCCTTCATCTCGAAATGTTCGAGAACTTTCGTTTCGGAAATAAGCGATCGTTTAATACGGTTTATGTGGTCTTTTTATATATCCAGATATAAAGACTAGGTCGCTTGAAGGAGGAATATATGGTGCAATATTTGATAAATATTATTACTATCATTATCATTGTATCGCCATTATTATTATTATTACTATTAGTAATTATTATTATTATTATTATTATTATTATTATTATTATTATTATTATTATTATTATTATTATTATTATTATTATTAATATTATTATTATTATTATTATTATTATTATTATTATTATTATTATTATTTTTATTACTATTATTATAATTATTATAATCGTCATCGTCATCATCACCATCATCATAGATCTTTCCTGTTAACTGTCCGCCGTTATTTTGGTTGTATCATTAAGTTTGCATTTGCAGTCGATAATAATATTTTATTATTACCGACGGTTTGAACGATCATATTTACATATAAGTTTAACAAAATTGTAATAATGAAAAAGTGAGATTGTCTTATTGAGTTTATTAATGAGTTATTCCAATGTAAATTGAATGAGATAACTAAAATAAGACTGATAACAGGAAAGGATTAACAAGATAAATAGGAAAATGGGACGGATAACATGAAAGATTCATTATTATTATTACTATTATTATTATTATTGTTATTACGATTATTATCATTATCATTGTCATTGTCATTGTCATTATTGCCACTATTATTATCATCATTATTATTATGCTTTAGTCAAATAGATTTACTCGAATACGTCCCTTTTCGAATAATTGTTTTGTAATTAGAACGACGTCGATGGAGAGAGGAAAGAGAGACAAACTTTTCGTTGTTTACGTCGAAAAAGAAAGAAGAGGAATGTATGAGAAAATAAAAATTACGAAGAACGACGATCTAGATCGACAATCGCGAACGCCGGCACTATTATTGCACTGTCCTTTGAGAAAACATACTCGAAAGGAAGATGGAGAAAAATAATTAAATAAATAAATAAATAAATAAATAAATTAGAAGATAATTTACGATC
Source organism: Dolichovespula sylvestris (assembly GCA_918808275.2). Lineage (NCBI taxonomy): Eukaryota > Metazoa > Arthropoda > Insecta > Hymenoptera > Vespidae > Dolichovespula > Dolichovespula sylvestris. The sequence goes on along the minus strand of OU964963.1, from coordinate 3,155,109 downwards.
GTCGAATATACATATTAATTACGGAGCACATCTTAGTGATTATGACGCGTAAATAAATCGCACAATCGCATTTTTGTAGTAGAATAGACATTCTTAATAGCGTTAAGATCATAATACACGCACTTCCTGTTCGCGATCTTCGTTTAAATGCTGACAAGAAAGAAGAAAAATACGCCTTTATTGTGCCTACCAACGATTATTAAGATGGGAAAGGAGAGAGAGAGAGAGAGAGAGAAGAAGGGAGTGAGAAAAAAAGAAAGATGGAAGAAGAGAGATAAAGAGAGGATAAAACGAAATAAGAAAATAGCTGCTTGTAGTAAAGAAAAAGTCAAGATAAAGAGAGAGAAAGAGAGAAAGAGAGAAAAATAAAAGGATACGAAATCGACCAAAAGTTACGATTTTTTCGCAAAAATATTTCGTACCGACTATCACAAATTAAACACACATATATACACATGCGCGCGCGCGCAACAAAGAGCGTTGTTAATCTCTTTGCACTTGATCTTATGTAAAAAGAAAAAAAAAGAAAAAAAAAGAAGAAGACAAAGAAATAAATTGACTGAAGATTGAGTACGAATTAATGCGTTGTTGTGAAAGATTAGAATGCCAATATCGTGAAAAAAAAAATAAAAAGAAAACAAGCGCATGATCTTCGATCGATCGAATTTCATAACGAGCAAGCAATGTTATAAATATGGCGCTGGCGTCTTCCCGCCAAATTTCAATATAAGTATAGCGTTCGTTTCAAGCCGTATTCGCAATACCAAATGCAAAAGCGTAATGATTACGATTATAGGCTTTGTACTATTTGCATTAAGGTATGTATATATATATATATATATATATATATATGTATATATACATACATACATACATATATATACATACACGCACACTTGCGTGTATACACAATACAGTCGTATATCTTTGTTGCTTTTATATGTTTATAACTCGCGATAGAGGAGATTTATATAAATAGAAAGAAAGAAAGAGAAAAAAAGAAAGAGAGAAAGAATGAGAGGATGAAAGAAACATGACAGAAGTTTAATTCTTCTGGTTATTGTTTGATAAAGTCACAATCTTGATTGACGCTCTTTCTCATTAGGGTGATCACTTTTGATCTATCGATAATAATCAGTAATCGATAGTCGAATTCTTTACTCATGACTATTGAGTAGACGCCAAAGACGCGCTATGCGCATTATCGTCGGCTTTCGTTAACGCCAATTTTTTAAAAAGCAAGAGAAATGCGATTTTTAAACGCGCTTAGTAAGAGATAAAGAATATAGAAAGATGAGAGCAGAAAGAGATAGAAATAGAGAGATAGAGAGATAGATAGAGAGAGAGAGAGAGAGAAAGAGAGAGAGAAAGATGTCAATTTGTAAGAATTTGCGCCGATAAGACAGCTTGTGTTCTTATTTTTTTGTTTTATTGTTGTAAGAAACGCTGGATCGTTTTCCTCCTCTCTTACTCTTACCGAGACTTTTCGTTTCTTCTTCGAAGCTGGTCTTCGTGAGTAGAAATCTCTCAGATACACTTTTATATATACATATATATACATATATATATATATATATATATATATATATATATATATACAGACACGCCTTTCCTTTAATTATTTTTAACTATTGTAAATTCAACCCTTAATATCCGCAAACCGTGATTTTTCGTGTCCGTGCAAATTTGAATGATGTGATTGCGTCAGAATTAATAATGCATTTGAACAAGTTATTGCTTAAATGTTTTTATTATAATCTCAATTTAGAAAGTTTTCAGATGGTATATGAATTTTTTTCAAAGACTTTTTACCAGCTAAGAAACGTGTCGGACATAAATAAAAACACCGTTAACAGTTTGTGCTAAGCGTAAAAACGTTTGCGAAGTAATGATTTAATATTTTCGTGTCTCTTAGAAAGAGATTTTTTTACAAATAATTTCTTTTTTCACCCCTCCTCCAAAGGAAAGACTTCGATGATATATCTGTTTTCTCTTTCTTTCTTTCTTTCTTCCTTCCTTCCTTTTTTTCTTTTCACAAAATATTTCTGTAATTCCATACCACACGACGCATGTTTTTTAAACATTTTCTTTGTTAGCGAGAGATTAGAGTTACATTTAATACGATAGAATTATGTTGCGCTCGTTACCTCGACAATTTTCGACACACAACGTCGTTTCGCGATGTATATTCGTAAATCTTTATGTTTGTAGAAACGATTGTACAACTTGATGTGTGAATCAATAATAAATAATAAAGATGCACAATTTTTACCTATGATACCTGATTATTATATGTATATGTATATATATATATATATATATATATATATATATATATGTATATATGTATGTATGTATGTAATTATGTATGTATGTATATATATATATATGCACCTTATTCATCGATTATCTACGCGGAAGGAAAAAGTATTGATAAACTTATTCAAATTCAAATTGTACCGCACTTTTCCTATTGGAAAAATCTACGCTAATGTAAAACGTGTTCGTGAAAATTCAACATATTCGGAAAAAATTCTATCCCACACTTTGAATACTTTTACTACTTTCAAACGTAGAAACATTTACGAACGATACATTCTTTTTTATCCGTATTCTTTCGCGAATATATGAATGATTTATTAAAAAAGAAAAAAAAAAGAAAAGTTTATTAAAGGACTCGAATATAGAAGACAATCAGATCGAATTCATGAAAGAAACGAGTACTGTACAAACCAACGGGAGAATAAGGCCATTGATATTCCTCACACGTAGACTATACGTGTAAGGTCTTCCTGATAAGAGTAGATCGATTAAGTGCGTGAATCATCGAGCGAACGAAGAATAACGTATTGTTATCGTAACAGTAGACACAGTCGTGTCCGAGGGCCTTCGATGATTTCGTTGGCAATAATTAGTTCGATGTTGTGATAAATAAATAGGGTAAGTATAATTTCAAGTACAAGAAAAGAGGAACGTTATTTTGAAGAGGAAGAGACGATAATAAGTTTCCTTTACCTTTCCCGTGTCACGTGGCGATAACGCTTAACAAATGAACGCGCCATATCCATCGAGCTTATTCAACAAGTATTCATACAAAAAGAGACTTTTAAGATGCGGCCAACGAACCGGCACAGATTACGATTTGGCGCGTTCTTCGATCACCGCCAATGAAGTTGGCACGCGCGATTTACCCAGATTGCATCTTGAAGTTGACCCCGAGTCTCGAAGTCCAAGATGGCTACTATGACAGATTCGTCGGGCTGTCAATTGAGTTTGGGATACGCCTAAATTTTTCGATCCTAACATCACGTTTACTAAACATTATCTTACGATGATGCTCGTAAGTTTGCTCGTTAATTTGAAGACTGTAGAATGTTCGATAAATGAATGATTACCTCGGACAGGTATCTCGTCCTAATTATACGTATGCTACACCTTTTGTCACGCGTGTTTATTTGTTTCAACAGCATTGTTATTCTCCAACAGATTTCTCTGTTATTTTTATAGTATATACTTTGAGAATGATTCGAATGTTATAGAAGTAAATCGATTGAAATTAAAATGAACGTTTTAAAAATTGAGAACGATTATTTAAAATTAAAGATTTTTGTTTTTTCCATTAAAGCTTTCGTTTGTATGAGAGAGAGAAAGAGAGAAAAGAAAACATTTAATACATTTCTTTTACCAACGGGTATTTAGATCAATTCTCTTCCTTTCAGATATAATATTCTAAGACATAATATATTCATGAACTATAAACTTTAAAAGAAAGATGGAGGCGATTGTAGAATATAATTATTTAGCTAGGGAACCCGATGAATTAACTCTGAGAAAAGGAGACATAATAAAAGAAATTAAAGTGATGTTGGGTGGTTGGTGGGAAGGTACTTTAAGAGATAAGCGTGGCATGTTTCCTGATAATTTTGTTAAGGTAAATATCATACTTTTATAATCTATTATTTTGTTTTATTGTTAGAAGCTATATAAATATGATACAATGATTGTTTATCTCGGTAGGTGTTGGATCCGTCTCCGACAAGTGGTGCAAGTACAACTGAAGCCGTTAGTAGTACAAAACCGGAAGAAGTTACTTTGCGTAATGGGGGATCTGGAAGGAGGTGGTGTAAAGTTCTATACAGTTATGAACCTTGTAATGAAGATGAATTAACTCTTGTACCTCAAGATTCCATAGAATTCTTGGGCGAAGTAGAGGAAGGATGGTGGAGAGGTAGACTTAGAGGGAGAGTCGGTGTCTTCCCTTCAAATTTTGTTCATTTAAGTTATGAAGAAGAAGATAAACACAAGAAAGATAAAAAAGAATACTGTAGGGTTCTCTATGCATATGAGGCAGCTAATGAAGATGAATTAACTTTGGTAGAAGGAGAAATAATTGCTCTACTTTCTAGAGATGCGCCAGATAAAGTAAGTTCTTACTAAAAAACATTTAATTGATGTAAAATATATCTATTAAGAGACGGTTAAAATAAAGCGATACTTTATTGTTGTTATTGAAGGGTTGGTGGAAAGGAGAATTGAGAGGACAAATTGGCCTATTTCCTGATAATTTTGTCGAGGTTATTGGGGCAAAAAATGATCATCAAGAGCAAGAACAGTGGCATGAAACGAGTCAGCTGACTAATAAATCTGTTGCAAAGCATGCTCATCAACTAAAGAAAAGTGAGAAAGCACATGCTAGAAAAAGTTTAGACCCGAAAAATATACATACAGGTATATCCTTTCATTTTATACATATTGTGTATGAAGCTTATACTTTTTAAAAAATATAATACATTATATGGCTAATATATTAAATCAATGATTGCGCTTATCTTTCAGATCATTTTAGTACCATGGAAACGACTAAAAAAATGATACCAACATCATCGTCTACTGTATCATCAACGTCACCTTTGTCTAGTATTGGAGGAGGGGGAGGAAATGGAGAAAAGAAAACAATGGGCAATCATTCACTCATTTCTAATTTGAAACATTTTGTGAGTGATACTGGAAGTAATAACAGCAGTGGAAATCAAAGTGTAGCGCTAGGAGAAGAATTAGACGGAATAGAAAGAGGTGAAGGAACACCACTTTCGCACTTAACAGCTTCACGTGCAAAAGCACCCCGTCGTCGTTTACCCTCTTCTCAACATTTACGACATCATGCTACTGGAACTACCACAACAGCGACCATCTTACATAATACAACGATAAACGCCATTACGGTATTTAACACATTTAAATTCAGTAGTACATAATATTTACCCTTCTAATAAGATTTATTTTACTAAACATTATTTATTTTATTCGTATTTTAGGAAGATAATTTATCAAACGGTAACACTGAAGAGACGTTAGAATCATTAAGAGAAGATGACAATGAAAAACTTTCAGCAAAAACAAGAAAGAAGGCACCTTGGGTATGATTACAAATTTAGCTTTATATTTAAAAAAAAATTTTTGTCATGTTATATTCTTGACATTATTTATTTATGTAGGTAGAAGAATTAAAAATGAATCAATTGGAAAGGAGAAAAGTCGGATCAGTCGATCGTGTTGACAAACCGGAAGTTAAGAAAGAAAGAACTTTTTCACGGTACACTTATAAATACAATATGTATTTATTATTATTTTTAAGTCCTTTTTATTTGAGACTAATATGAAAACATTTTCTAATATAACAGGTTAATGGTATCATCTAACACCGTCGATGCTGTTGTCAAACAAGAAACAGAGTGTGAAGATAAACAAAAAGAAAAAGAAAAAAAGTCAGATACAATAGATCATGGAACTGTAACTACACCTGGGTCTCTCTCCTTTGTTCCATATCATCTTTATAGTCAACTGTTAGAAAGGGTAAATATATCATTATATACAATTATTAAATATAATTTTTCTTTAAAATATTTTTTCATATCAACAAATAAATTTTCTTTAATTTTGGATCTTTTAAATTCATTATTTTATCGATATTGACTTATTCATATAAAGGTTGCCATGCTGGAAGAAAACCAGGCACTATTGCAGCAAACTGTACAACAACTCTCCGAACAGCTTGTACCACTTATGGCAAATGCCTCAATTAATAACAAAGTTTAAAACATTTTAATATGTGAAAATTGATGCGTATTTCCTGAAACGTATTTTTATAACTTTGTTGTTTGTCATTGTGTTGCAAATAACGAAGTACTAATACTACTAATAGCATAATTATTACTAGTACTATTATCATGGTTGTTATATATTTATTGATTTTGGTGGTGTCATTTTTTTGTTTGCTCCACCAATGCAGTAACAGTATTTGCCTATTCTGGCCATAAACGCAACATTCCATCTAAGATTTTTTTAATCATAAATATTGTTCTGTTTTTTCTTTGCATGATCTTGATATTTTATGTGATCTCATGATATCAGCCAGATTTTTTCTTTTTTTTTTTTTTTATTATTATTATTTCGATATTTTTTCTTTAATTGTGATGTTTTATATATTAGTGACATATTTTCGCAGACAAAAACTTTTATTGTTATAAAAACAAAAATACCAAAAATTGCCTCATTATAGCAATCAAAGTTTTACTTATTGAGAAAGAAAAGCTTAAGTACTTAAATCAGCATTTCAATTGAATACAATGTGATTTTTATCTATCTAATAGATGCCTCGCAATATTCATATAACGGTAATAATCCATAGTAAGTTTATTCATTCGAGAGTGCCAATACACCCTACTCTGTTCACTGCATTTGTGAGGTGCCTCCATTCATTGAAATACAAAGCGTTTATCTGGAAACTCATAACCATATTTATAAATACAAGTTTTGACTAGCTTGTTGATACATTAAGTCCAAAAATTGAATGTGTCATTTTTTAAGTATTGCTTTTCAAATGGTGCTAAATAAAGTAAGTGATATACAAATATATCACGAATTTGTAGTATACACATATGAATGAGGTAGTAAACAATGAGGAAAAGAATCTATCACACAGGCATGAATTGAAACATATAAAGCACTTATAGTAAACAAATAAAAAGCTATGTTTGGCATTATTATGAAAACGTTAAACATTTGACAAATTTTTTATTTTCTTAAAAAAGCAAAATTTTAATTAAATGTATAGCACGAACACGAACTAAATACGATATTTAATTTTTTATATAAATATTTGTTAAAATCTGACTACTGATTCAGGCAAAGCTAACTAGCATTGTATATTTCTGCATTAAGAAAATTTTCGAACATATTTATTTGTGAATACATAAGAAACACTTACAATACGTAATTTCTAAAATTCTTATTAAAAATTTAGTATAAAAATTCTAGTCTGATAAATCAAATTTTCCTAAATTATGTACTGCAAATATCAGAATACATAAAATCAATATTCGTGATCATAATTGTGACTGTTAATGTAAAATATACATTATATATGAAATATAAATATTGTGACGCATAAACTTTCTTTTACACTTAATGCGCACACAGTTAATTTATATAGTGATCAAAATTTGTTTATAAGCAACAAATAATTGCTCATACTATCTCCTGTATATTAGAAATATTACTTTTGGTAATAACCGAAGTCTTTCGGGTTTAGGGCTACTCATCCTGTTCACATTAATATTATATTTAAACTTTGCTTCATTCTACATAATATTGCCTAATGCTGCATGAAAGTTTTTAAAGCATTCCAAAAAGTTTATATATTTCTAAACAAAGATGTATAAGATAGTTATACTTATATAAACACATTCCTTATTTAAGCAATAAATAAAATATCTACTAAATGAGGAGGTATCATTCTAGCAAAAAAAAAATATGTTGATCTATTTACACATGCATTATTATTGGGTTGTGAAAAATTTAGAATGCCCTTGGAACACGATGTATTCTTTTTCTATGCCAACCGTCCCGAATTATGATAATGCAATGTGTAAACTTATTGCTTTTCATTAGCGAATGAACCATGGTAAAAATATAACATGCGTGCAAACAAATTTTTTCAACGACAAGCTTATAAGCTTCTATTTATTATAATCTATTTTAATGCATATTTAATCGCTATGATTACACACTCTGTACCACATATTAGAAATGGCAAAAAAATATATTGCCTCTGTAAAATATATTGTAGGAACATATCAATAACTTATTACAGATATACAGAAAAAAGTAATTTGGATTATATTGTAGACAGAATCACCAAGCCGTAAACCCAGCAAGACAATTGTTATTGAAATGAATCCTATTTGGAAAAGATATAGTACTAGTACTTATCATCCTACTTTGTGCTAACTATATAAGTGTACAATAGTGATTAATATTTTTACTAAGTCTTCTTAACAAGCATATAATGCTGACCATGCTTATGAAAAATATCTAACACTTTAAAACACATCATTTATTAAAGAAACAACAAAATATGTGTATATTGCACCATAAACAAGTCGTTTTATACTTTTATATTTCACTGCATAATAATCAAGTCAAGTCGTTTTTTCATATAGCTTTATACAAGAAAATGTCATTTCTCTAAAATCATTATTTCTGCTAACAGCTTCATAATTTTTACTTATTCTTGTAGATTTATCACAGGACAATAATAGTTTTAAGCAAAATTGGAAAAGCTCTTAATTTTTTTAGTACTATCTATTATATTTTCTGCATGAATGTTCAATAAAAATTTATTTCTTCGAGTTAAATGTATTGTAAAGTTAAATAATTGAAAATCAATAGATAAATTTTCAGCATGCTTTTGCTTTGTACAGGATAATTTATGCACAAACCTTAAACACTGATTATTACTCCAATGGATAAACTACTCTTGTACTTGTGTATCATAAACTATATGGTCCATTCACTTCATCACCCTAAAATAATGTAATGAAGTTATTATGTGCCATAATCATTTTTGTTTTTCTGCATATATATATACATATACATATATACATACATATATATATATATATATATATATATATATATATATATATATATACACACACACACACACACAACTTTGTTTATCTAGTTGTATTTCTTATCCATATATCTCATTTTTAAACAAATTTATTTGGCACAAAATATTGTATAATTTATTTGTAGACAGCATGAAAATGCTTAATTTTGAAATGCATTAGTTCATACATGCCTATAATATTATAAAGGTAATTTTTTATATAAGAATGGACCAATACTTTTCGCGTGTTAATGAATTATTTATATGAAGCACGTCAATAAAAAACTACAAAATTTTGTTTATATATATATATATATATATATATATATATATATATATCTTTGTACAATCTTTAAAACAAAGCTTTGATTATTTCTGTATGATATACTTTTACTAGATACTTTTAAACTTATTTTTGCACATAAATATTATTATTTTAAATTTGAATATATATTGTATGCGTTATTTTATCTATTTTGTTTGTTTTATGATAATTATAAATATTTTACACAAAATAACAAAACAAACAGATTATACTAATGTAATTTAATTGTATGTTGAGAGAACAGAAGTTTTATTATATATTAATAATATAAAAAGAGAGAGTACAGTCAAGTGAAAGACCTATCAGATTTTGTATTTATTGTGTAAAATATTAAATATAATTTTTTTTTCGTGTTGATATTAATTTTATTTTATATTAACACTTCATAAAATAATATAAACAAACTTTCATTTGACTGCTCTATATAGATACAGTAGAACTTCATTTATCAAAAGCGTCCGATTAACAGATCTATATAATAATTTGATGATTAGGACAATATTATAATTAGTAACATATATTTATTCTTCTAAGATTGACTTAGTCTTGAGATCAGAATATTGAAATATTACATGATAAGGAGAATTTAATTTGAATAGAAGTGTGCAACTGGATTGCATGTTTTAAACAGAATTCAGAATTAAAGTGTAATATGAATTAGACAATGATAAATGGAGATTTATTGTAGTTACAAAATTCACATATATATTTTAATCTTCATCCAGAGCCATATATAAAATAATGGCCCTTAATATATATATATATATATATATATATATATATATATATATAAAAGAAATATATGTTATATATTATATAATAATATATAAGCATAATATATATATAATATATGCATATACGTACATATATATTTTTTTAATAGTTCGTTTCTTATTGTTGCTTTACATCAAATGTCATCGTGAGACATTTATATATCATACATGTTTTATTATTAACATGTTTTTTAAAGTCCTATTAAAAGCATTGTTTTAGTAACAATGTAACTTAAGACCCAGTATAAATGTTACGTTATAGCTTGTTAAAGACAGTGTGTGTAGGTGTAATTAATAGTTTTAAGACCATAAGCTTTACGAATATAGAATTGAAGTATCAGGAAAAGCATTTTTAAAATTATTAAATTAAAAATATGTGTGTATATATATATATATATATAACATACACACACAAATACAAATACGAACACGAACACGCATTCATACACGTAATCAACAATGAGTGAGAGTTATATTTTTCTTCTTGTTTCCTGTCAATTGTGCGTACATACAGAGTTATGTTGTTTTTAATTCATATTTGTAAATATTCTAGTTCTCTAAGCATAATACTAAAGATTCTTGTAGTTCTAGATTAAATATCTGTACATAAGTAGATTCGACTTTTATTTACCCTGATACAAATATTATTCATATGTATATATATGAATATATAATTATATAATTATGTTATAATATTATATTTTTTATTTATTAATATTGTGGAAAAATCTCACATATATAAGGTAACGAAACGTAACAAGGTATAACTTTCCAAAAAGGTATAACGGATGAATTAGATGAAGATGTAAGAATAGCAACGCATCCTCTTGAATTAGAAGGTTCTCTTGTGCCCCATGCACGGTATTCGAAACACAACAAAGGTTCATCTGTAATATTAATAAACCAAAATTAATATTTTGTAGTTGAACCCTTAACGGGGTCCATTTTCACCTCAAAGGAGTATATTACCAAAAAAAAAAAAAAAACATTGACCGTTAAGGGTGGGTTAATATCATTTATATCACCTTAGAGTTTTATAAAATAACAATATATAAAAGAAAAATAAATAAATTACAACCGAACGAATTTTTCCAAATTTTTTCGTCGTCGTTGTTACTCAGACCAACGTATCTTGGAATCTTATGCGAAATAAACTTGGCCAAGCCATTCATACGTTCCTCGCTTATAACATGTGCAAGTGATCCGTTCAATTTCTGACAAAACATTTGAGCTTGAGTATAATTCAAATTGTTGTCCGATAATATAAATAATCCTGCTTTGGGTACACAAACTATTGTACCTCCTCCTAAAAAAATATCAATTTTTTTGTTTTGTTTTGTTTTTATTACAATAAATAAATTACTTTTCATTTAGTTTCGTGTTAATTACCAGAATTGATGTAATTAGGATAAATGCTGTAATACCGATAATTCTTGTCCTTTATCAATGACGAAGAATTATATATTTCTGGACACTGTAAAGCCTGACAAAGATTTCTGTTTGAAGCTTCATTTCTCAAATGATTTCTAACGGTACTTCCTTTATTAATCAAAAAGGTCAAAATACTTTTTATTAAAACTAGACGATTAAAAATAATGTTTTATGTATAATAATATTTTTTTTTTCGTATTCCCTTACCATTTAAATTTATGTTTCGGCCGAAGTTGAACGCCAAAGCTTTCCTCGATGCAGCAAATTCTTTGCACTCGTACAAATTACGAACTATTTTTCTTGAAATAATAGTTTCACCCGAACGTACTCCGGTATGGCTTAATTTATACGATGGTAATTTTCGAAGATTAATAGCACAACAACGATCACAGTGATTTGAGTCCAATAAAAAATTTGTTATCAATAAGACAGAAAATATAACGAAATAATACATATCTGTGTTAATAAATTACAAACTCACCAAGTATTTGAAAAGTACGTCTGAAATAACATCACAATGTAATATCCATGTAGATAATATTAAATTTCATGTGATCAAAAAAGGAAATAGATGCCACGCGAATATCCGGATAAAGTTGACGCACCAACAATGCAAAACAATTAAAATTAAAATTACTGAAAGATCGTTATTTGTAGTAGTAACAGCAACGTACACATAAATCCATGTATGCTATATACTGATAAAAGGATTAGATAATATATGTATCATTCGTCTAATTGATAATAAATAAAGTAAAGTAGACTTCAGAAATAATTTCAATATAGAATTTATTACGCATTCATAGTATCGGTCGATATGTGAATAGTCGTAATAACATAATATTGCTTGAGTGGATTGTTGTATCGTAAAATGAAATCATAATATTCTCTTTCTTATTGAAATAATTGTAGGTATGGGTATTCCGTTAATCGCTCTCACAATGATTGACGTAAAATCAATTCCTCCTGAAAGCTCAAATCTTAAGGATTAAGGATCTAAAAGGGTTAATCTTTTGTTTATATTTCATAAATATGACGTATAAGGAAGTTTCGTGGGATTGATTGCCTAAAGTAAACGTTAAATATGCCGGATGTACCCGGATTTTTTTACGAGAGACAAAAATGAAATAAAAATTTGTCACGCTTATACAGATCGATTTTTCTTTTTTAGGATAATGGGATCTTAATTAGTACAATGTAAATGATTATTACAATGTAAACGGTATTATCACACGCGTCTTATATTGCTTAATATATCTGTCTAAAAATCTCGTTTGGACGCGACAGGCAATTAGGCTATGCTTAGAGAAAAGCTCACAAGTTTGTGTGCTTTGCCAAAACATTAAGCCAACAAACGATCGAGCGCTTTACAAGCTTCATCGAATATATCATCGACGCTTCCTTCGGCGTTAATCTGGAAAGATTTTATTAAATCAGACATATAAAAAATTAAAGATTATTCGACTATTTTTAACAAAATTATTAACACTTTATATGCGCGCGACGGAATATTTCATTTTGATATGATCTATGCGTTTTCTCGAAGTCAGGACAATTTCTGACTCATGAAATCAGTTTTGTTAAATACCACTTCAAATATGTTACGTACGACTTTTAATGGTGTCAAGTGTACTTCGTGAAATCGTTAAAAATAATTCGCGACATATGTGTGTGATAAAATATTCTTCACGGATATAAGGTGTTAACAAAAATTAAACCATACCCTGACAATTTTGTCCTTATAATTATCAACAATTTTGCCGTTCTTTTCGTTAAATATCTCGATTCTTTTCTTTATGGTCTCAGCGTTATCGTCGGCTCTTTGTGATACTTCGGCACGGCCGAGAAGCCTTTTGGTCATCGTCTCGTTAGATACATCAAAAAATAAGATGAGATCAACTTGACAAACCTGTTGAACGATCATTCCAAATGGTATCTATTTAAACAAAGGAAGATAGATCGATATCTTACATTTTTCTCAAAAAGTATCCCTTGTTCCAATTCACGAGGATATCCATCGATAAGGAAACCTGTTTTCGTAGTACCTTCGGTACGTGCTTTTTCCATCTTTTCCTTTATAAGTTCCAACACGATATCCTACTGAAAAAACACGAGATCATTCTCTCTATGATATTTTCATTGATCGAATCGAATCGAATCTACTTTTTGGAGACTTAGCGTTGGATATATCATATCGAATATCTATTACCGTTGGTACGAACAAGCCCTTGGACATTAATTCTTGAAGGGATGCTCCTCTGGGACTACCGCTCGCTACTTCGTCTCGCAAAAGATCACCGCTACTCAAATGTAAAAAACCATATTTTTTGATTATACGATCGCATTGCGTTCCCTTTCCACATCCAGGACCACCGATCACCCATATCGTCTTCATATTTTCTGACGAATTAAATTCTATCAAATTTGATTTCGGTAGGTCTCTCGTTCTTTGTATTCGTACTTTGCAAAGACTCTTAGTGCATCTATTTAATCCTTCCTCGACCTACAATTTGACGTACTTATTTTATTGATGGAAATCATTTTTTAACGAGAGAATTTTTTCTTTATCGATAAAAAAAGAAGATGTGAAAATTGATTTATTCGTTTTCATATCGTCGCTTGTTTCACGATACGTAATAAATTATTCATTAGAGAGCTAAAAGGTTAATTACAAACGCTTATCTCACATTTATGTTTACTGTTCGTTAAAAAAAAAAAAAATTTTTTTTACACAGGGTCCACTATTTATGGAAAAACCGGCACCCATCTCGTATTATTTTCTCGGTTATTTTTCCTTATTTTTTTCCTTCCTTTTCCATTATAAATATAAATTCTAATATTAAAACTTCGCCGGCTTTAAAGCATTTTTCCACATGACATACATTTTTAAACAGCGACACTGTACTTGACCTACTTCAAACAAGACTCGCCAATTGCCATCTCCTTCTCGTTACTGGATTATTTTTCGATATCAAAATGTTATCTGATAAATTCATTTTAATCAATTTTAATCAATTATTAATATGCTTCATTACTACGAGATAAGAAATATCGTTATATATGATCATCGATCAAATATAATTCAATATAAAATATCGATGTTGCGTTTATTCTATATAATAATATTAATACAAAAAAAAAATATATATATATATATATATATATATATATATACACACGATACGCTAACAAACTATTTTAATAAATGATTACGGATTAGTTACAAAATTCGTAGGTTCTCATCCTGCTAAACAATGAAGCTTAATAAACGAGGGTAAATTAAATTAATAATAATTGATTTTAATTATAATAATGAAGAAGCGATAAATGAATGAAAAAAGATCGTTAAAAGTGTCCACCTTGCAGAGTTAGAGTACTTACTACTACCTACATAACCGGACGTCGCGAATTCCGTAATCGCGCAACCACAGTCGCTACTGCTGACAAGAATAGTTCAGTAGTGCTTTCGCGTGAAAATTTCGAATATATCGATTTGTTATTGGCTCGTGGATGATAAGTGGGAGGTAAAATTTTGCGCATTCGCACTGACTTAAAGGTCACGCATCACGTTCAGCCAGATTTAGGAAGCGAACCGATCTAATTCACAGTCATAGGTTTCGAACAATTAATCGGACGACACATTCGAATTGTTAATTAAAAGTAAATAAAAAAAAGTAAAAAAGTAATACATTCCTTATCATGCAAATTTTATATTTACACCGTCCCACGACATTTTTATCGTACATTAACTATCATTTATTTATTACTATTAATAACATAAAATAACAAAATGATACCTTCCGCGTGAATGAACGATTTACATTTACGTTAATTACATACTGATATATCAAATGGATTATTTGTTTTTAACGGTGTTACATCGTAAAGAAATATTCATTACCTTGTAATTATTATGATTAAATATCAGAAGTGATAAATAGTCACGTAAAGACAAATTCAATAGGAGGAGATAAGAATAGACGAACAGCCTGCGTGAAAACACGATTTAACTTCTTTCCGTTCGTAATAATAAGAAGAGAATGAAATGGTTAAAAGGGAATAAAACGATAGAGAAGCGAATGGTGGTACACTGAAGCGAAAAATAAATAAATAAATAAAAGGCAAAAAGATATCGACGTAATCGATAGGAAACGCTCACGTTCTTCTCCGACGACTTTCGGTTGAATCGCCAAACTATGTGTTAAGCAAAAATCTGTAAATTTATATATGCATGTCCCACATATACGCGCGCGCAGTGATGCCTTACTACTTAGCAGCGATTAAAAATAAATGTGTAGGTGGAGCTTAATCCCGGGTAATATAGCGTAACGCTATATATCCTTTAAAATTTCATCTTACCACATTTACGAGATTTAAATTTTCATGTTTATTAAAAAAAACACTTGTTTCATATTTTCATTCTGGATAAACGAAATTTTCAAACTTTAAAGGAAAATCATTAAACGCGTTTCTTATTTCTTTTACTTATCTGTTTAAAAAAAGAAAATAATGTAGTATTACACACACGTACATACTCTAAGCATATATTATTAAAATATTACGATTTGTTCTTTATATATATATAAACACATACACGTATGATGTATGGTATGTATGCGTATATATGTATAACAACGCGTGTTAACCTAAAAATAAATACATCATCAACACTGTTATTTTTGAATACACACATTTAACAATTGTTTAGCAACATTATTTTTTTTCTATTTACTCTGTTGTATATTTCTAATTGTTTAATTAAATTTTAACTAAATCAACAAAATTAAAAGGTTTTATAGCAAAAACATTTATTTACTACGTTCCCGTTTTTACGTTTTTCCATAAAAATTCTCGATCTTTCGTACATTATATTAAACTTTTAATTTCCACGTACATTATAATTAAGTTTAATGAAAAATATACATCATTTTTATACTATTTAATTAATTGCTTTTATCTCATAAAATAGCAAATAAATTCGGATTATAATAAAAAAGGCGGGAACGCAATACGGTGACGTTTTTAGTAAAGGTTAGTTCTCTCTCTTTCTCATGTGAGTACATCTTATTGCAATTGCTTGTTGCTGATTGGTGAATTATTATACGTATATTGTTGTATAATGTTTTTCAATTTTTAATATCTTTTTCATCTAAAAACTAATAACAGTAATATATTATATATATATATATATATCAATTGCTATATGTTTTTATGTTTAATTACATATAATCGAAGATAACGAATCTGTTGATAATGAAGAACAAAAACACATTTTTACTCCTCCGCAGAAGTTTGTAAACCTTATTAATGTATAGTTCTTGACAATTTGTTCCGAACTGAAAATTCTGATTTTTTGCTAAAAAGCACATTGGGTGAATTTAAAGGAAAAATATCATACAAGAATTTTGAAAGATGGTAGGTTTTCTTGATGCAAAATATTATTATATATAAACATACACTTGTTTTACATTAGCTTGTATTTTTTTTATGTAAAACAATGTATCCAAATATTTCTTGACTTTTCTATCTTGGCCATGCATTATATTTTATATTATTCTTTCAAATTAATTTATTTATCAATATGCTAAGTTAATACAATGTTTTTTTACATTAATAAGACTATGATAATATACCTATATACGTGCACAAAAGTTTTTTGTGAGATTTTATTAGAGATTATATTTTTCTAACCTTATAAGGAAATTAATTTTGACTCACGCCCACTTAACGTTGCCGGTAGAAGAAATATGTATCTTTTTAGGATATAAAGAGAATAAACATAAATGCACAATTACTTAAATAAAAATTCATATTTTGTGTTTTCCCTTGTTCAAAATATATAAATACAAATTCAGAAATTTACAATATCATGTAGATATATATACATCATAGTCACAGAATAAAAGATCATTTTAACAAACTAGCCAAGTATCTTAAATGTTTTATAGATAATAAATGAATAACTATAGACTCTTAAGTCAGTTGTTTTAAACAGTATGATATAATAAATGTATAACTGATAAAGAATATTTAATGGTTTGTAAAACGATAGAAAAAAGTTGTATAAAAAAGCAAAAAGGACAAAAATTAAAAAAATGGGAAGATATATGAGAGTACTATTCATCTTTGTTATTAATAAGATATTTTTTATTGATGTTATGTCTTATCTCAATTACTTTTTATTTCCAGCAACCTCAAATAATTTTGTTGAAAGAAGGTACAGATGCATCTCAAGGAAAACAACAAGTAATATCAAATATAAATGCATGTCAAGTGGTTGTAGATGCTGTGAGGACCACGTTGGGTCCTCGTGGTATGGATAAGCTTATTGTAGATCAAAATTCTAAAAGCACTATTTCTAATGATGGTGCCACTATATTAAAGCTATTAGAAATTGTACATCCTGCCGCTAAGACCTTGGTAGACATTGCGAAGTCTCAAGATGCAGAGGTAAATTTCATTATATTAAAAAAAATTTTATGGTATTTTCTCTCTATTACAGTATAGAACAAAAGTATAAAAATGAAATATTATTGTTCTTTATTTAGAGAAAATTGAATATAGGATATATGGACTAGTAATTTCTTGTAGTTATGAAATTACTTCAATAATATCCAACATATAAATGGAAATAATTTTAGAACCAAAATTTAATAAATCAGAATGTATTATTTTGCATAGGTTGGCGATGGTACAACCAGTGTTGTTCTATTAGCGGGAGAGTTTCTAAAACAAATGAAACCATTTATCGAAGAGGGTGTGCATCCACGTATCATAATCAAAGCTTTGCGTCATGCATTACAACTTGCAGTTGAGAAAATCAATGCATTAAGTATTAAAATGAATAAGGATGACCTTAAACATCAAGAAAATCTCTTGAAAGAATGTGCAGCCACTTCTATGAGTTCAAAATTAATTCATCAGCAAAAGAAGTATTTTAGTGAACTAGTTGTCAAAGCTGTTATGATGTTAGATGATTTATTGCCTCTAAATATGATCGGTTTTAAGAAGGTATTATAATTTGTTTTTACTGATAATACACATACATGTAAAATACATATTAACTCACTAAAAACTCGTAATTATTTATTTAATATATAGGTATCTGGCGGAGCTTTAGAGGATTCAGAATTAATTGAAGGCGTTGCATTTAAAAAAACTTTTTCATATGCTGGATTTGAAATGCAGCCTAAGAACTATGCTAATTGCAAGATTGCTCTGTTAAACATTGAATTAGAACTTAAAGCAGAGAGAGATAATGCAGAAGTTCGTGTAGATAATGTTACAGAATATCAGAAAATCGTTGATGCAGAATGGAAAATTTTATATGACAAACTTGAAAAGATTTGGCAAATTGGGGCGAATATAGTATTATCTAAATTGCCAATTGGAGATGTGGCGACACAATATTTTGCTGATAGGGATATGTTTTGTGCTGGTAGAGTTCCAGATGAAGATTTAAAAAGGATAATGAAAGCATGCGGTGGAAGCATTTTAACTACTATACATGATATCAAATATTTAGATCTTGGAGATTGTGGTCTCTTTGAAGAAAAGCAAATTGGTAGTGAAAGGTAATGAAAAATATTTTTTTTTTTTTTAATCTTTCCTATGATACTAAAAGCTATAATATTTTTGTTTCTAGATTTAATGTACTGCGTAAATGTCGTAACGCTAAAACTTGTACATTTATTTTACGTGGTGGAGCAGAACAATTTTTAGAAGAAACGGAAAGATCTCTTCATGATGCAATTATGGTAGTAAGACGTATGCTAAAAAATGATGCCATCGTCGCCGGTGGTGGGAGTATCGAAATGGAACTATCGAAAACTTTGCGCGATTATTCTCGTACAATTGCAGGGAAAGAACAATTACTAATTGGTGCATTGGCAAGAGCTCTTGAAATTATACCCAGGTATAGATTTTATATAAATTACTTTTCACTTACAAAAACTATTAGAAAATCTAATCATTTTTTTTTTTTTTTCTTTTACTGTAGGCAATTGTGTGATAATGCCGGTTTTGATGCAACAAATATTCTAAATAAGTTGCGACAGAAGCATCATAAAGGCCTGTATTGGTATGGTGTCGATATCAATTCTGAAGACATAGCTGACAATATGGAAGCTTGCGTTTGGGAACCTGCGGTAGTTAAAATCAATGCTTTAACTGCAGCAACCGAAGCTGCCTGTTTAATTCTGTCTGTAGATGAGACAATAAAAAATCCAAGAAGCAGTAATGATTCTGAAGGTCGTGGAATGGGAAGACCAATGTAATATGTCATTACATTGGAGAAGAGAATTAAAAAAAAAATAAAAAAAGAATTTTAATCTTCATGTACTACAGTAAATACTCTGTTGTACTTATTAACATTGAAAGTTTAACAACTACATACTATTAATTTTACAAATTAAGATTTGATTTGTATATGATATTTTTCAGTTGCAGAATACAATAAATACATGAGCGATATTACTTAAATGAACAATCCTACTATCCGAATTTAAAATCAATCGGTATCTCTCTTAAAATTCTCTTTACATTAATATTTTAATATGAGAAAATTTAATGATCTTGATGAAATGGATAAGTAGTCATAAAATAGTATTACTCGCTTATATAATTCAATGCCTTAACTTGAACGCTGTATTCAAATATAGTAATCGCACGCATTAAATTTGTATCGTTTTCATATATATATCATTATGAAATTCGTCTTTTGTAATATTTAATACGTATTAAGTAATAAATACTTAAATAAAAGAAAACAAAAATTTCTAGTCAATTTTTTTCACGAGATTATGGTCTTTCAGTAAGAGCTAATTAAAATTTACCCAATTTTACTTGTGAGTGTGTGCACAAGCGCGCGTGCTAGACGTTGATTAATTTTATAGTCCTTAAATTTACCGCCTAAATTTGGACCAATCGGTAGAAATCGTTACTGCGCACGTATTTGCATTCCCTGCCTAAGATCATAGGTGGAGTAGTGCGAGCAACAACTACTGACAGATATCAGCTGTTCCAGTAAATAAGGAACCGCATTTAGGAATGGATGTTGTTGAAAATATTATAGAAAATGGAACAAATAGCGTCGAAAGTCTCGACGAGGAAACAAATACAGATGGAGATTCAACACAAATATCAGAAGGTGATGAGAATTGGTATTATATGCCAGATTCTATACTTCTCAGTATTTTTCAATACCTAACACCAAGAGAACTAGTAACAGCAGGAGAAGTATGTAGATCATGGAACAAAGTATCACAAGATGAATTTCTTTGGAGAGACTTATTCTATCAAACTTATAAAATAGATTCAGATATTGGTATTATGCCAGGTCGGTTGTGTTATATATATTTGTTTAATAATATTAATATTGAAGTAACTTTTATCCGTTTATTATCATACATGATAAAATCCGGCGATCAAAATATATTTCACCTGACAAATTCATTTATAACTGTAAATATATTATTGTTTACATTGTTTTAGGAAAAACTTCCTGGTTTGAAGAATTTAAGCGTTTAGCATATCATACTCCTTTAATAGAAACTGAAGTTCTAAATCATCATTCACATCAAGTATTGCATGTTAGTTTTTCGCACAATGGCAAAATGTTTGCAACATGTTCAAAAGATGGATACATCCTTGTATGTTCATTTTACTTGTCTTCCATAAAATAAATTTATACTCATATAATTATAACAATTTCTATATCGTTTTTAAATATCAATTTGAATATTATTAACAGGTATGGAAAAGTCAACATCCAGTTAATATTATATATCTTAATGATATGAAAACATTTAGCTGGAAATATACTCAGTTTTCACAGTTTAATTCTACTGATACTTTGCTTCTTGTCTCAGGTGTACATTTTGGTACACCACATAGTACATCAGGAGAAATAGCTGTTTTCAGAGTAGCACGTAAGTTTGAAAGTTGAAACAAAAAAGAAAAAATCTGTATGATTCGATTATTAATAATTGATACTGTTGCATCTATTTTCTTATTGTTTCTTTTATTATAGCTGGCTTTCAACTTCAATGTAGAGTGGCGAATAAGCCATATGACATATTTGGTACTTGGTATAGTGAACATTACCTTTTAAGTGGAAATTTACATTGGCTGGCACACCTGGTCAGTACCAGTGTACTCTGGCTAAATAAGGCTAATCAGGAATCAGCAAGTGAGCATGTGCCCATCATGACACAACTGTTTAGGTATGCTAACCATAATGTAGTTTACTTATTAACATTAATTATTGTTAAAAAAAAAAGTTTTTCAATGTCGAAATAAATAACTCGTAGGTTTTATAATGGAAATGCTTCTTCAATAAGAGCAATTATGATTGCAAATTGCTTAGAAGATAATGCTCAAAATCATATAGCAACATCTTCAACTAATAATTCACCACAGGAAGAACCAGTTGTACTTCATCATGTCTCATCTAGATTACAGTAAGACCATTTATGTTATCATTATATAACCATTAAATATATTTGATAGTTCTATAAAGATACACGAAAGTTAATTACATTACAAAATAATGTAAAATTATTCAAATAGATACAGTACAATAGAAGGACGTTTTATGAATTGGATAAAACTTGGTGACGGTTTTGAATATGCCAGTCCCATACAATACAATAAGGAATATAGACAAGTTGAAAAAGAAAAAACAGCACATGAAACTGATAGTGAAAGTGATAGTGAAAATGAGAATGCGAATGAGAATGAGAATAAGAATGAGAATGAGAATGAGAATGAGAATGAAAATGAAAACCAACAGTGGAACGAAGAGAACGAATCTGCAGGTATATAATAAACAAAATCCTCCAATATATATATATATATATATATATATATACTAAATAATTTTGTGAGCAATTATTTTCTTACTTATTATTATTCCTAATAGAATCATCAACAGCAGAAGAGTGTGATTCTGATGAATTATCTAACAATCCAGAGAAATTTCTAATTTTTACAACTGGATCAAAAACATATACACCTCATCAAGTTGGTTTTAAAAGGATCAAGTTAGTTACCTTTCCAAGAAGATTAGATCCAGGACCATCACTGCGTGAAAGATTAGCACAACGAGAAAGAGAACGAGAAAGACAAAACTCAGGAACTTTGTATACTAATTGGTTGGATTATGAAGCAGTGGCTGATAGATTTGACAAAGTAGATCACTTAATTGATTTACATGGTCATATTATAGGAATGGGTCTTTCTCCAGACCACAGGTATAGTTGATTTCACTATTTTTGTACATAGTAAGAAAGATTACTAACATTATGAAATCTTATGCATCACATAAGTAGACAAAATATAAAAACAACAATAATACTCTTGCAGATATTTATATGTCAATACAAGGCCTTGGCCAAGAGGATATGTTATTACTAATCCATTACAACCACCACCTATAGCTCAAGAAATAGATATTCATGTAATTGATTTAGTAACATTGAAACAAGTTGGTACAATGTTAAGGGCACATAAAGCATATACTCCAAATAATGAATGTTTCTTTATATTTCTGGATGTATGCAACGAATATGTGGCAAGGTAAATAAGGATTTTAACAGTTCTTAGATTTTTCGTTTCAAATCAATAATATGTATTTGAATATAATTCTTAATATTACATTTTGTTTTTTCCTAGTGGTGCTGAAGATAAACATGGCTATCTTTGGGATAGACATTATGGAGTTTGTTTAACCAAATTCCCTCATTCTGATGTTGTCAATTCTGTAGCTTTTAATCCTAAAGATCCTGAGATGTTAGTTACAACTAGCGATGATTATACAGTCAAGATATGGCGCAGTCGAGCCATGGTGAAATCCTTAGGTTTAAACGAACATTCTTTTAATCGAGGAATGGAAGTAAGAAAAAAGAGCAGTTATCATAAACCCGGTTGTAATGTTGACTGACTAAAGACTATTAAATTTCCTATTTAAAAGCTTATGATTAAAGAATCATCTCTCAGCCTTGTATATCTACTGGATCATAACAATTATGCCTGCAACATTCACCTTAACACAAATATGATTGAGCACATTTATGCATAGTATGAATGCAATTGTGAGATTATTATATATACGTGTGTATGGATGTGTATATGTGTGTGTATAATTTTGAGTGCGATACAACTGTATAGTTCTGCAAAATCAGCACTTTTACTATATGTTCAGTGTTCCTGTTAATATTTTCCTTTAAATTACTTTTTTATGTTTTTACTGTCCATCTATTTGCTGTTATGTAATAACCAAATGAAACAACATGATTAGCTGTTATTTTTTCTGCTCAATTAGGATATAAATAAATGTATTGGCACGTCCATGTCTTCTCAAAATATATTCAAATTTCTATATAGAGAATGATATAAATAACTATTGTGAAAGTTTGTTAAAGTACAACATCATGAAATATATCAGTGATATTTACTTTTTCGTTATTAGGTAAAGAATTTTAATGTTATTTTAAAAATATTTATAAGTTTGCTAATAAGCAACTTAATTATGAAGCTACCGATGTATTATATGATATATATTCCCATATATAAAAATATTTAATTTCTTTAATATTACAATAACAAATATCAATTTCTTTTGATAGTTTATTATATGCAATAATTATTAAAATTTAGGAAACTGACCATTTTTATACGTGACATGTTTGATTTTTCTTTTTAATTTGCAAAGTTCTATGTACATATTATAACTATTATTTCTTATTAAATGAACATACATTATAATAGTATTAAAATACAAAGAATAATGAGTGAGTTATCATTCTACTTTGAAGACAATAAAGTTGATTGTAAAATTACGGGAACTTCTGTTCAGTGACATAACAAATATACTTATATATAATACTTTTTCAGAATAATATAGGAAGATGTATTTCAGAATACAGTGTATTTAAAAAGTATAATGTAACATATAATAAGAATATAGTCTTAAGCATGTCACGTACCTGTCATCAAAATATATCTAAGTGCAACATAATATCATGTGTGATTAACAACAGAAACAATATAAATAATGTTACTATTATAATCATCCTGCAACATGTATAGTGTCATATAATAAGATAAATATAGAAAATCTAATTTCTTTATATTGATCGGAAATTTATTAACATTTTTTCAATAAAATATAATTTTGGATAACATGTCTATAAATTCTTAAATGCACTATTCATCAAAAAATTTAGTTTTCTACAACTAAATAAAATTAAAATTCTATAAGACTCAGATTACTAGTATCAATTTGGATTAAAATAAATATAAGATCGTGAAACTATAGTACTTATAGTAACCAAGTCAAAATAATTGGAGATACATGAATAATAATCAAATAAATCATATGTAAGAGAACTCAAATCGATTAAACACTATTGTATGGTCTATTTTCTAATCTCTTTTTGAATTCAAAGAACTTTGAATTTTTACAAAATATTAGAAAAGTGAACAATGAAAGATGTAACATACTCATGTTATATCACAAATCAATATTCTCTCTCCCTTTGACAAAGCAGATATAAAATGAACAATTCATGTGTCATAAAATATTAACATAATGCTGCAGTTTTTATTTGCAGCTTTCTTTATAACATCTGTGCATAATACTGTGTACTTTGCATTATAATAAGACTTTAATTTATGTTATTTATAATGGTTGGTGTTTGCTGTGCCTGTAAAATTAAGCTCATTAAATTATATATTCTTTTCAAACTCTCCCCCCCCCTCTCTCACTCACTCACTGACTCACTCTAAAATGCACCATTTAAATGTTAAAATGCAATATAAAATAAGAAAGCTGATTAACTAACCTGGGGTGCTTATACTTTCTTCAGATGAAATCTAACATTGATGTGGAAGACAGATCATGGACAGCCTAGTCTCAATGGGAAATAGTTATTAGGGGAAAAATGAGAATATTATATATTTATATTAATCTTGCTTCTATTAATTCTAAAACAAATAGAAAAATGCGCTTAGTTGAATATTTGCTCACATAAAATTATTTAATAAAGTAATTTACCATAGTGGATTCATTTTATGTTGAGATGGTTCTGCATTATTTGGTAAAGCCTTTTCATGAACATCTTTATGACCATGGCAATGTTCACATTCGTCATCACTATCATCTGAACTACTTTCGCCAAAATTTTTTGGTTTTTTATAAATACAACAACCTAAAAATAGCATCAAACTTTACATATAATTCACTTTGAATAACAGTAGTCTCATTTGAATAAGCATACATTTTGATTTTTTTTTATTCATATGTTCATTGTCCACAGTTCCCTGAGTCCACTGAACTTTTTTGTTTGATCGTGGTTTCCTAAGACGCAAGCGTACAGTTGGAACATCCTAAAAAAAAAATCTATTGTATTTATCAAAAGAAAAAAAATATTATCAAAAATATATATGCCTTGAACATTGAAGAAAATAATAAAAAAGCTTGATAAAAATAAATTTTATTATATGATACAATATGTTTTATTGTAAAATTATTATGTAAATAAAATAACATATAATTACTATAAAATAACAAATATATAATCATTAAATATAAATAATGATAATAATTTAGTTTGATCACTGTATGATTTTCTGTGATATTAAATTTTGTATTTCATCATCAGAATATTTTAATAAATCTTTTAAAATTTCATTTGTATGTTGCCCTAACATTGGAGGTGGAAGTCTGACACTATTATTAGCATAACTATATGTTACTGGTGGTCCAACAACACATATTTTTCCTATATTAGAATGTTCCATTTCTTTAACCAATCCTATATGTTTTACATGATTGTCCTCAAAGACCTACAAAATAATGTAATACACATAGTAACCTATTATAAAATAAATATATTTCTTGGACAATGTTTTCTAATAATTCTTGAGATGTGTAATTCCTGAACTTCCTAAAAAAATTTACCTGTCCTATGGTATTAACAGGTCCATATGGAAATGTGGATCCTTCAAATATTTCCATCCATTCTTTATTTGTTTTCTTTTTAAATTCACTTCTAAGTATACTCAATAATTCTTTTCTATTTTTCACTCTATTAACATTATTCTTAAATTTATTACTATTACCTAATTCTATTAATTGCATCTTTTCTATTAGCTCAGTAAATTGAAAATCACTTCCTGCACCAACTGTTAGGTATCCATCTTTTGTTGGAAAAGCTTCATAAGGCACAATACTTTCATGTTCAGAACCCCACCTTGTTGCCTCTTGACCAGCATTCAAGTAATTTGATCCGATATTTATTAAACTAGCAATTTGAGTAGATAAAAGATTACATTGAATCCACTGTCCTTCCTTGGTTTTTAATCTTTGAAGCAATGCTGCCATGATAGCACCATGCGCATAAAGACCTGTAGCCATATCAGTCATAGCTACACCCACTTTGCACGGAGGTCCATCTTTAAAGCCTGTGATATGTAAAAGACCACCTATGGAACTAGCAATGACATCATAACCTGGTCTGTTAGCATAAGGACCCACATAACCATAACCAGTCAAGGAACAATATATAAGATGAGGTGCTATCTTTTTTATATCCGCATACCCTAAACCCATTTTCATTAATTTTCCTGGAATGTAATTTTCTACAAGTACGTCAGACTTTTTAGCCAACTCATAGATAATATCTCTTCCTTTTTTCAAATCTATGCATATACTCTTCTTATTTCTATTAACGCTCACAAAATAAGTAGATTCTTGGGTACCATTAAAAAATGGCGGTCCCCATTTACGTGCTTCATCGCCGCTACCGGGCTTCTCAATTTTTATAACTTCTGCTCCAAGATCTCCAAGGATCATGGTGCAATAAGGACCAGCCACTATACGTGTAAGATCCAAAATCCGAATACCAGATAATGGAGAACTATCGTTCTCTGCGATAGTACAGAAACTCTTTGATTTGTTGATATTGTATAAAAATGGTAAAAACCTCACTTTCGCAGCGGAGTATAATATAATAGAACCAAATGGTACGGACATATTTGTTCTATTTACGAGTATAACTCGGAATAGAAGAAAGCAATACTAGATATAATATTTACCGCCGTAAATGTAAACAATAACACTCATATGAATATTCAGAAATTTACCAAGAAAAATCTTTATCAATTAAAATTCAATCGATCTCTTAATAATATAAAAACGTTTGATTTTTATTCTTTACAGAATAACAAGTAACCGGCATTATCAGTAAAATGACGTATAAGCTAACAATACGAACCTGTGATCCAGAATCAGTGATATCCCCCTCCAATACTGTCTCCGTTTGCGATGCTGATTGTTCAGGCAAAGTTGTTCTTTCCATATCACCTGATTATTCTTCAAAATGTAGGATGGGATGCAAGCGATATAAATACACTAAATTATTTATTATTGTATGTTTATCCTTAATAAAATATACATAAGAATGACGCCATATTTAAATGATTATGAGCTACTACACTCGTATGATACGTAACTGTCGAGTGTGTATAATTGTACGTATTTTAAATTTCTAATTACAAATCTGAACGATATAAAAAGAAAATCGAGAAATCAATTCTAATATATAAAATTCGTTAAGTTCCTTCGAAACTGAGAGAGATTAATGTATATGTCTATTTTTAATGTTTCTTTTTGAGGCAATAATCTGAGAACACTTCAGATGGCGCGTCCTGTCTGTAATTTTAACTTTAGACGCCGTTTATATGTATTAGGACACATACAAAGTCTTTATAAAACATTGTTATTGAAATCAAACATATTCTATATACAGATCAGTAGTGATTATTCGTACACAATTTTATTGTTACATTTTCTTGCGCGATACGTTTTATGTTCGTTTCGCGTATTATTCCTTTGTATTATGTATTATGTTAACGACATTGGGAGATCTCAAAAAATGTCGTACGTAAACGTAAAAGCTTCGTCAGGTAATAGAAAACATGGAATTATCTTAAAACACTCCTTTAATATAGCTTTTCATCGAAATGCACATTAACCTATCATGTCTATACGGATTCTTATAAATAAGAGAAGATCTAATACTTCCTTTTATTTATAGATTTATATTGGAATCAATATCGGTTAGCTAGGGTTTCTTATTATTAATGTGATAAAGGTTATTTATTTCTCCCATTAGTATGGAGGTAAGTTTCTATGGATTTAAACAGATACATTCCATAAATTTCCTTAAGTTTGCAAAATATTATTTATTTTGATAATCATAAAATTTTAATCTTGATTGTGAATTACAGCCAGGTGCTAAAGTTCCTTTGCCATTAGAACCTATAAAATCAAATCAGGTAGAAGATAGAAGATTATGGGTGGGTAACCTAGATCTAAGGATTAATGAGTAAGTATTTGCATAATTATATATTTTATGGTTTTTATTTCTTCAAATGAGTCATTTATTCCCTCAATTAGTTTTTATTTTAATCAATTAAATCATCATGTTGAGCAATGACGCATTTGTAGTTTATAAAACTATCTGAAAAACTAACTGTTTATTTATCAACTGGTACCAACTCCTGAAACTCGTCCAAAAACATGGAACAATCGAAAAGTTCGACCTGCTATTTCATCGGTCAGGTCCACAAGCTGGTCAACCAAGGGGATATGCATTTGTTACTTATAAAAATATAGAAGATGCTGAAGCAGCAAAAGATGCTTTACATAATCTAAAAGTAGGTGCTAAAAATATAGTAGTAAGATGGGCTCATAGTGTCACAGAGGTAAGCAGAAAAAATAACATAAATGATATTTTGTATACCAATTTATTTTTATATTAAAAATGATATTTTTTATACCAATTGATTTTTAGCCTGACATAGAAAAACCAAAGCCAAAAATAGACATACCTGCCTTAGCAGGTGCAAAAAAGGAAGATAAAAAAATAAGGTAGGTTTTTCATTTGTATTGATATTTCTAATATAGATATTAATTTAAATATAATTCCTGTAGTCGTGAGACTGCAATCCAGGCAATAGAAGCAAAACTCAAATTAATGAAAGAATCAGAAGAAGAATTTGAATTGAACAAACCTTTGGATGGATCTCCTATCATACATCTATATCAGAGAACAGAGAATCAAAAACCGTCCACATCTACACGCCATCATAATCGGGGAAATCATCACCACAATAACAAGCCATATAATCGTTATAAGCCAAGAAGATAACTCAAGCTGTCTATCCACATTTTTCATAAACAACATATTTTGAACGATCATTTGAAGAGAAATACAGTATGAAATCCTTTTCGTGTCATTATTATTATTGATATTTATATCATTTATATTTATAAAAGCATAGTATTATAAAATTGCTGATTCTTCTCTTGCGTGTGTATGTGTGCGTGCATAAATGATTCCTATATGGTGCATACAAATGTAAAGCACCAAAAATGTAACTATTTTAATTCATTAATAATGCTATGCTTGATATGTATGTACATGATGTACGTGTATTTTCATAATATATTGTATCAACATCTTTTGATAATAAACAAAAACATGTAATGAACTTTAAGAAAGGATTTTAAGATTATTGCATTGAAATAATAGAACCTATCATTTATTTAGATATATCATTACATTTATATTCAATATCTTTACATTAATCTCTTTTTAAGAGTAGTTTTTCCCCGCATATGATAAGGAAGAGGTACTACACCAGGGCATGGCACTTGTCCAGGAATTTCACATATGCAACTTTTTTTACAACCAACACCAAAGTTAGCAGGATTATCTTTCTTTTCTTTGGCTATTTCTTCTTCAATTAGAACTTCCTTTGATTTTCCAATCACTTTTATAAGATGTTGAAGAATACTTTCTTTTGGTTGACTATCTATATCTATTAACATCATCTCTCCATTTTCTATTAAAGTATAATGATATTTAAAGTATAATTATATATTATTGATATTATTAATTAATGTAAATAATAAGTATATTAATATACATATATTAATAATAATTAAAATATTATACTTAATACTAATATAATTACATACCATAATAACATTTTATAAAAGGAGATGGTGTTTTATTTCTAAATGTAACAATTTGTACATTTGGATTTTTGTATTGTATTTGTGGTAAGTACCAAAATATGAAATCTCTAAAGCACAAAATCATTTTAAAAATATAATATTTTTAGAAAACGATAATCCGGTAACAAATATCTAACCTAAATTTTACCTCGCTCCTAAATGATGTCGCCCACTAGTATTATAATTAATAGATAATATTTGTATTTTATCCTTTAGAACTAATTTTCCTGCTTGTAAATACTTAAGTGTTCTTCGTATGGGTTCTTTACCTATCATAAACGGCATTTTGACTAAATTTAGTTAATTTTTTTTACGTATTAAAACAACGAGAAATATAACCCATGCCTGTCGGTGAATTACTAACAGTTTAGTAAAGCGTCGACCTACAACTGTTGGTATTTATCCCTCTCTATTACGGTTATCATAGTGAATATTCTATAAATACGGTGGAAAGATTTTTTTTGAAATTGTTTCAACTTTGAGATTATCAGTAGTGGCGCGGTAAATTGCATACACGTGTTTTGATTTTCTACCTTTCTCCTTGCAGTACTTTTAATCGGTAACATTCATGTGTGTCGGCTACACGGTTTTTAACATCTGTGTTTCGATTGTCGTCAATTACTAGTAATTTGCATGTTTTATTTCAACACAAAACTACAATACGTATCTAAAAAATATCTTGTTTTTATAATAATTTTGTTTTCTCATAGATGATATATATTTTGTTTTAATTTTGCTTAAACAGCTGATGTAATCTATTTCCATATGGTGTAAAATTTATAAATTAATACAAATTACAGATTAGTGTTACTCCATTACAGCCAGAAAAAAGACAAAGATTAAAATGAGTGTGTCAATGACGTCTAAGGAAATTCGTCAATCTTACATTGACTTTTTCAAAAGTAAGGGACATGAATATGTTCACTCAAGTTCTACAATACCGCATGATGATCCAACTTTACTCTTTACCAATGCTGGAATGAATCAAGTATAATATTATTTCTTTTCTCTAAAATATAATGTAAATATAATTGTTAGACTATACATTTTTTATAATTTTTATATATGATTTATTTTAGTTCAAACCTATATTTCTTGGTACAGTAGATCCTAACAGCGATATGGCAAAATGGGTGAGAGTTGTTAATACTCAAAAATGTATAAGAGCCGGAGGTAAACATAATGATTTAGACGATGTTGGAAAAGATGTATATCATCATACTTTTTTTGAGATGATGGGTAACTGGTCATTTGGTGATTATTTTAAGGTATGCCCATATGTTAATTATTCTCATAAACTTACTTTTAATAAAATAAAAATATTTTCAGAAAGAAATTTGTACTTGGGCTTGGGAATTCTTAACAGTCAATTTAAAATTATCACCTGATAGATTATACATTACATATTTTGGAGGAGATGAAAAATCTGGGTTGAATCCTGATAATGAGTGTAAAGATATATGGCTTTCCTTAGGGTAAATAAACATGCAATATCAGAATAATATTTACTTTATGATTAAGATATTTAAGCATATTTGTCCAAGTGTACATACTGTAATTTATTTCATTTTTTGTAGAGTATCAGCTTCTCATGTTTTACCAGGTAGCATGAAGGATAATTTTTGGGAAATGGGAGAAACTGGTCCTTGTGGACCATGTAGTGAAATACATTATGATAGAATTGGTGGTAGGGAAGCTGCTCATTTAGTAAATATGGATGATCCAGATGTTTTAGAAATCTGGAATCTTGTCTTTATTCAATATAATAGGTAACATAAAAATAGAAACATGCATATTAAATGTAAATTACATTAAATGGTAAAAACTGAATTACACATATATTACAGGGAATTAGATGGCATTTTAAAAATATTACCAAAAAAACATATTGATTGTGGTTTAGGATTGGAACGTTTAGTTTCAGTTATTCAAAATAAACAAGCGAATTATGATACCGACTTATTTATGCCCATCTTTGAAGCAATTCAAAAAGGTACTGGAGCACCACCTTATCAAGGAAGGGTAGGGGATGCAGATAAGGATGGAATTGATATGGCATATAGAGTATTGGCGGATCATGCAAGGACACTAACTATTGCTCTTGCGGATGGAGGAATGCCTGATAATACTGGAAGAGGGTATAATATAGTATGAATATTTAATTTATATTTTTCATGTTCTTTTAATAATAATTTCTTTTCTTCTAAGTTATGTTCTAAGAAGAATTCTGCGACGTGCTGTACGTTATGCCACTGAGAAATTAAATGCAAAACCTGGTTTCTTTGCATCTTTGATAAATGTAATAGTAGAGTTACTTGGTAAGTATTAATTTTAGAAGATTTTCTATT
The DNA here is from genome assembly GCA_918808275.2 of Dolichovespula sylvestris. Classification (NCBI taxonomy): domain Eukaryota; kingdom Metazoa; phylum Arthropoda; class Insecta; order Hymenoptera; family Vespidae; genus Dolichovespula; species Dolichovespula sylvestris. Next base: position 3,122,192 of record OU964963.1, on the reverse strand, counting down.
TTACTGAACATTATTTTATTCTATCGTTTATTTGTCTAGGTGATATATTCCCAGAAGTTAAAAAAGATCCTCAAAGTATAATTGATACAATTAATGAAGAAGAAATACAATTCTTAAAAACATTATCACGTGGACGAAATTTATTAAATCGAACTATAGCAAAACTCGAATCTTCTAAGGTTGTTCCAGGGGATGTTGCATGGCGTTTATATGACACATATGGTTTTCCAGTTGATTTAACACAACTCATGACTGAAGAGAAAGGTTTGAAAGTTGATATGATTGCTTATGAAGAAGCAAAGAAACAAGCACAGGTATTAAAATGGCCATAATATTTTTTGTTACTTATATTTTTAATAATAACAATTATTACTATTGTATTATTTATTTTAGCTTATCTCTCAAAATAAAGTTGGAGGGGTAAATGATCAAATTAATTTGGATGTTCATGCAATCACAGAATTGCAAAATGCAGAAATACCAGTCACCGATGACTTACCAAAATATAAGTACAATATAAAAAATAATAATCCGTATGATGAATATTCGTTTGAGTCGTGCACCAGTACTGTTATTGCTCTAAGACATGCGAAAACTTTCATTGAAGAAGTACATTCTGGACAGGAAGTAGGAATATTATTAGACAAAACGAATTTTTATGCGGAACAGGGTGGACAAATGTACGATGAAGGATTTTTAGTAAAAGTTGATGATGAAGTAAATATATACTATTTTAAAGTGCCAAATGATATAGAATATTCTATATAATAAGATATATTATAAAAATATTCTAATTCTTATTTTACATAGGAAACTGAAATACGGATTACGAATGTGCAAGTTAGAGGTGGCTATGTATTACATATTGGTACAGTTGGAGAAGGAGTGCTGAAGAAGGGTGATAAGGTTTATTTAAATATTGATACCACGCGTAGACGTCTAATAATGAGTAATCATACAGCAACTCATGTTCTTAACTATGCACTTCGGCAAGTTTTGGGTTTGGAAGCCGATCAAAAAGGATCGTTAGTTGCACCTGACAGATTACGTTTTGACTTCACTAACAAAGGTATTTTTAAGAGTACTATCTTCCATTAAAGTAGATTTAGAATTTCTGGAATAAATTTAGAATATATTTTTACATTACAGGAGCTATGACTATGGATCAAGTAAAGAAAACAGAAGAAATTACGAATGATATGGTACAACAAAATAAAAATATTTATGCTAAAGAAAGCAATCTGGCATTAGCTAAAACTATTAAAGGATTGCGTGCTATGTTTGAAGAAACCTATCCTGATCCTGTTAGAATAGTCAGTGTAGGTATACCAATAGAAGAATTGGAAAAAGATCCTTTGAATGATGCTGCATTGAAGACCAGTGTAGAATTTTGCGGTGGAACGTAAGAGTATATATTAATTATTAAACATTATGTTGAACGAAAATATAAATTTTTTAGTTATTTTTATATTACAGACATTTACATAATACAGGACACATAGGTGATTTTGTCATAGCAAGCGAAGAAGCTATTGCTAAAGGTATTAGACGTATAGTTGCTTTAACTGGACCTGAAGCAAAAAAAGCACTTAAGAAATCAGCTTTGTTAGAAGATAAGTTAAACCAGTTGAAAAATACTATTGATACTGATAAAAGTGGTACAAATTCTAAAGAGTACGTTAAACAAATAATAGAACTAAATGAAGATGTGTCTCATGCAACAATATCTAGTTGGAAGAAGGTATATTTAATGTTATGACTTTATAATTAATTTCCATAAATTTTAAATTGTTTATATTTTGTGTTTCGAAAATAGGACAAAATACGTGGTATGTTAAAAGAATTAAAAAAATCGCTCGATGATAAAGAAAGATTAGCTAAAACTGCCGTCGCTACTGCAGTAGTTGAAACCGTTCAAAAGATGATTCAGTCAAATATTGGCTGTGCTGTATTTGTAGAAGTACTGAAAGCATTTAGCAATACAAAAGCTTTAGATTCTGCATTGAAAAAAATTAAAAGTTTATCTCCAGACACTAGTGCATTATTAATAAGTGTTGATCAAGATGCCAAAAAAATCTTTGCCCTTAGTGCTGTTCCTAAAGTAAGAAAAGAAAAAGAACAATTTATAGTTTAATCCAACAACGTATATCAAACTAATTATTACAATAATTTCAGACAGCTATTAGTAAAGGTTTGAAGGCCAATGAATGGATTCAAGAGATAGCTCCATTTATGGGAGGTAAAGGTGGTGGAAAAGCCGAATCTGCTCAAGCTTCAGGGTCAAATATTTCTTCCTTGACTAAAATAATACAAAAAGCTAAAGAATTTGCCAATTCAAAACTTGGTATTACAAATGAGAAATCAGCTATTCAAGGTATTTAATTAAATATTTAAAGTTGTTTGTCAATTTTTTAAAAGGAATTATTTAACGAGAAGATAATATTTTATAATTTTTTTAGATCTTTCTTCTAATTCAATTGTTGGTAGCGTAGGAAATACGAATTCTGTGAGTATGAAAATGTTTCCGAAGCTCAAACTTTTCGGAAATAAAAATAGCATTAAAAGTTACAAAGCTCAAATTGTAGCTCAATACAGCAATCAAAATCTTGTGATAGAATATATTGAAGATGATAAGAATTCTACAACAGATATGATTTTAGAAATTGGAGATATTAAAATTTGTAATAGTAGTGCCATTGCTTATTATTTATCAGATACAAATTTAAAATGTGAAAATGATTTATTTGGTTTTTGTGAAATACTACAGTGGATAAGTTACACTGATAATCATCTTTTACCAGCAGTTGCAGGTTGGATTTTATCGTCTTCTCGAATAACATTACCAAAAAATATTAAATTAGATGGGAAAATTTCGAAAGAAGAAGCATTGAATTCATTAAAGAAATTAAATGACATGTTACTTAGAAAAACTTATTTCGTTAACGAAAGAATTTCACTCGCGGATATTGTAATATTCAGTGCTCTATTACCACTTTACGAACACGTTTTAACTTCAGAATTAAGAAAACCATATACGAATTTAAATAGATGGTTTTCTACAATGCTTAATCAAGCAGAGGTGAAAGCTGCTGTAAAAGATTTTCATTTCTGTACAAAAACACTGAAAGCTTAAAGATATGATAAAGGAGCGGGGAAACTATTCTCATTTTTACGAATATTTTTACAATTGTGTATTTCTAAACATATGTTTAAATTATATAAAGATTTAATTTGATCCGTCTTTTTCTTTTTTTAATTCATCATACAATATCCTAATTTGTTTCAACAAAATAGATATATTAATACCTACTTTTGCGGATATAGGTATAATAGGCATATCGATTTTCTCTTTTAACAATTGGAGATTTTCCTGTAAAAATATCTTTGAGTTATTATGTTCTTTTTCCAATTTAATCTAAACGACCAAGAATTTAGTGATCATTATATCATTTTCTTACCTTAGCTTCAGGTAAATCTATCTTATTAGCAACAACAATAAAAGATCTATTATTTAAATTTTTATTGAATTGACTCATTTCATATCTTAATATTTCTAATGCTTGCCAAGGTTCATCAAGAGAAAGATCTATAACGAATAATAGAATAGTACAACGTTCTGCATGTTTAAGAAATGTTATACCAAGACCTTTATTCTTATGAGAGTTGGCTATGAGTCCAGGTAAATCTGCCACTAAAATAATTAAATCAAGATTAATTAATCATCATTAAGAAAAAGAAATAGAAAATAAATATTACCTGTAATTTGTTCATAATCATCATATGGTATTATACCCACATGAGGTTTCAAAGTTGTAAATGGATATGATGCTACTTTTGGTCTGGCTCTAGATATGGCTCTTAAAAGTGTACTTTTACCAGCATTTGGAAGACCAATCTATCAAATAACATTTATGTGAAGAAGAGATACATACATCTATTCATGTCCATTTTATCTTAATTTGAAAGATTTAGCAATCTTATATTCAACTTTGTATTAACAAAAATTACACAAAACACTTACAAGTCCAATATGAGCCATACTTCTTACTTCTAGTACATATTGCAAATCTTCACCATCCGCTCCATATTCACAAATTTTTGGAGATTGCTGAATGTCAGAAGCAAAAAAAGTATTTCCATGACCACCTGCACCACCTCGTGCAGCAATGAACATTGAATTATCTTGATTCAAATCAGCTAATATTGTTCCTTCAATGTTACGTATTATGGTTCCAGCAGGAACTGGTATAATATTATGACTAGCATTTTTACCATAACAATTTTTATTAGAACCATTTTCTCCATGTTCTGCTTTTAAGACACTTTTTATATGTTTAAGATCTTTAACGTTGTTTGAAACCTGTTCAAATAAATAAAAAGCATATTTTGTACTAAGTCAATTTATCTCTTTCTTTTTTCTTTTTTAAATCACTACCTGAAAAATCACATGTCCACCATGTCCACCATCTCCTCCATCAGGTCCTGCACGATCATTTTTCCATAATTGCAGAAACGATATATTTCCATCACCACCCTTTCCACCAATGACTCTTACCTATGTAAATAATATGTTGTGGTGAAATCAATATTAAAAACATAATAAAAATTGATATTTTTAGCTAGCTTACCTGTCTTATATCCACAAAATATTGTGATGCATTCCCTGATGTTTTGGGTTTTTCACTACGTGTAGCATTTGGAATATATTTATTATCACAATGATAATAAATATAACTCGTATAAAACGGTTGATATATTCTTTTATCTGTTATTTTGTGTATTTTTATTTTCGCAACTATATTATTTGGAATTGGATGAAATCTTTGAGTCGCATGGATAGAAATATTTTTCAAACAACGAAAGCAATGCATCTAAATATAAATAAAAATACTTCTATTCAATGGTTTTCTCATTTTTTTTTTTTTTTTTTTTTTTTTTTTTTTTTTTTTTTAATAAAAATGAGTCAGCATAATATCAGTAAAACATTTCTGTACTTAAGATCAATACCTTTAAATGCACTGAATTTATTTTATCTCAATATTACAACATTAAGATTTTCCTCTAAAATATTGGGAATTAAATTTTGATGCATTTGAATAACTCTTTGTCTATATAGAGGCACTATATAAGACTTGTAAGTTATTCTATAAGTTTTTGTGATCTTCTCTTTGGATGGAGATATATAAGATCCAATAAAATTAATTTCATCCACAATACAACCTGCATGATTATATAAAGTAGTATAAAATTGTAATGGATTAAAATCTTCTGTGACGCAAATAGTTATATCAAAGGTAAATGCTGGTGGATATATGCACCAAATTTTTAAATTCGATAATTTGTTTGACATATGAAATACATCTTTTCTTAAAAAATTATCCATATCGCATGTAACAATATCAATTTTATTAGTTGGAGATATATTTCGATAATTGGGTGGTTCTGACCTTTTGAAAAAATGAGTCAATGCATTCATAGTATGAAATTGTTTTTGTAGACTGCGATATCCTGTAACTACGTAGGTTGGAAAATATGACCACAGAAATGGATCTATTTTAGTTAATATAAAATTTCCATGTGCTGCCATTTCTGTAACTTTCCATGAATCATTCCAATTTCTTTTAGGTTCATCCATAGGTGTTCCACCTTGACCATTACAGAGAGTTATCAATACTTCAACATTAGGATTATTTAACTTTTCAATTTCTATGAAAAATTGCCTTAATAATTCCCGATTTTTTTCTATTCTCATTTTACCACCAACATGGGGAAAATTAAAAATAATTTTATCAAAAGATTCCTTTTTCAAAATAGGATTTTCCATTAATTTTGTTGCATCTATTCCCATCAATACACGGATGCCTGAAAAGAAAATCATAGCGTTTCATCATCCCTTTTTCAATGAATTTAAATTTGTACACTTACATATAATAAATATTATATTATAAAACATTATATACTGTTTATTCACTAACCATGTCTTTTAAGATATTCTATGTTTTTCTTTCCAGATTCGTGAGATATATCAGATTCATAGCACGTAGCTATTAAGTTTATTTTTAGGTTAAGTTGACATAACGCTACGGAAAATGAAAAATTTCCTTCTCCTATGAGTAGCACTGACTCATTTTCAACGAAAATCGATGGTTTCATTTTATTAAATGCTTAAAATTATATTGAACTATGATGAACAGATTTTCTCTTTTTCAATACGTCTATTAAATGCATATGAATAAAATGATTATAACGTTGATTGCATTAAAAAATTTAACAATAGAAACAGCGCAAATACTAACCTTCTATATACAATAAAATTAATTATAAATGAAAATCCACATTTGTTTCGAACTACTCAAGAATATAGTTATGTTTATAAAGTATCACGTAACCTTATTTAAGATACAAAACAAATACTATGTAAGAAATGGTGACAATCATTATTATAATAGAAAATGCTTTCTTAATTTGTAGTCTTTATATAAATTTAATTTGTTTTAAATAAATTTTGTAGTTTGCTTTGGTTAAAAAATTCAAATAGTTTAAGAAAAATTAATTTCTAAGAGAAACCTACGAAGAGTTAATCACTCTCGATTATTATACTCGATATCAGAATACCTTCGATTTAAATCGATATTTCAATTAATCGAAAAATAAAAATTTCAAATACGAAATATCCATATGCAATAGAATATAATTTATTTTCCATTAAACTTTTCATTATTATTATTAATTAATATGGCATATATATTTTGATATTTAAATTATAATTTGAATTATAATTTTTACAAAGAATCAATTCAAATATTTAAATCATTGACATATATATAAGAGAAAATATCGGTTGAAATATATCGTAAAATAAAAAATTCTTATCTAGTAACTATTCTCTGACTTTGCATGCATAAATTCCCGTATATTGAATTTACACAAATTATCAACATCGTTAACACTTTTCTTGTTACGATTGCAGATTATCTGCTTGCTTTTGTAATATTCTCTATATAAAACACTCTAATTTAATATACAATCATTTTTTGTATTATTATTTTTTTAAATCAATAATTAATTTCATTAATTAAACATGTCTTTTTCATTGATGCAATGTATAAGAAAAATGAAATGTAAATGGCCAGATAAAACAAAATTATTTTGACACGTTTTAATATGAACGATTCCTATCCAATGATTTTATTTTGAAACATTTTAAATTTTTTTATGAATGTCGTAAGAAATAGTAATTGCCAAGTATAATCATGCAAAATATGAATGAAACTATTTTTAGTAAGTACTCCAGTTGGAGTACAAATTTAGAATCACGTGAGTGCATGCTTTCGCTTTTACAGGCAGTGCATTTGTAATGCAGCACGTGGAATTATCGAGAATCTCTAAGGTGCTTGTTAGATAAAATGTGAAAACTCTTCTTTTTCCCCCATAAAGAAATGTACGCTTATCATTTTACAATACCGACCCAAATGAAGAGTCATCTGCTTACATATTTCAAGGAAATACAAGTCTCCGTTATATATGTTCCTGGTACGTAAGTATTAACTAGATTACACACAATCTTAACCGAGATATTTTTATCGTTATTTGCAATCAAATCTATATAGAGGAATTTTTCTTTTTCTACGCTCTAGTAACAGTCAGATATAAAATGACTCTTGCACTTGATACTCAAAAGAATTCATATTCGATTAACCATATCGCAATACGATAAAAATCATAAACAACTTTAAACAACTAAATATCACACTACTTCAATAAATGTGTTAAATACTTATTTAGTCTATTGATCGGCGAAAATTTTCGACTGGTGAACGTGAATATATAAAATTTATTTTGATTAAATTAATTTCGATTGAAAATATGATGGAGATAAAAAAAATAACTATGGATAAATTAATGAATCGTAATATTAAAAATTGGCATATATAATGTTTTTTTTTTTTTTATTGGAGTGAAAAACGAATGATTCACATATCTATTTTTTTATCAGGAAGAATTGATATCTTCGTAAGACGAGTTAATGCGAGTCATCCCAGTTTACAAATTAATTATTTTCTTTATTCGTCTTTTCTATATCATTACATTTATCAACTCTTTGTTTCGCGACTTTTTCAGAAATGAAACGAGTGATTTATTTTAGAAATGCAAGCTATAGTGTCATAGCGATAAAGACGCATTGGTTTTGTACTTTCATAACATTAGTTCATGCTCTAAAACGAACATTTTACATAATCATGTCAAATTAAAATTGTCGATGTTATCTTTGTGATGATCGCGACGGTGTTAATAAACGAAAATGAAAGTAGGATTCGCATATCTTTACGTTCAAATACGCGTTTTTACGGCTTGATCTCTCTCTCTCTCTCTCTCTTTCTCTCTCTCTCTGTATACGCATACGAGCAAGTAGAATGAATATAATTTATCGCATAATCAAATGCTTTTTCTATATACACAGGTAACTAACTAATGATATTGTTATCGCGCATTCATTATACGTAAGCATGTATTTATAAATGTACAGTACTTTCTTATAACATGCTGATAGGAAATCTATCTAGTTAATTTACTTATAAACGCGCGAGTTTCAAGTATCGACTTTTGGTGCTTAGAGACAGAGCTCGTTTATTATTCCTTTGAAGAATAAAGTCGACATCGATAAAAGCGAATTTCCTTGCGTACAGGATGTCAAAGGTCACCTCTCTTTCTAACCATACATACATATATGTCGACTCTAATGTCTACCTATGTACGTACATAACGAATATGTAATGAAGGCGAATACATATAAACAATTTTTGGAGTTTATATATATATATATATAAATATATAGAAGTTCAATATATTAAGAAGTTTTCAATTTCGTTCTTCGTCTAATAAAATGTTGATATAAAAGAGAGTTCGTTTTCCTGTAAGGTCAGCGAACGTAAGACAACGTGTACCTTATAACATAGACGGAGAGTTAAAAGTTAGGGTTGGTCGCATGGTCGATCGTATATTAAATAAAGTATGAGCATTCTGCGAAACAGCAAGTGTCCTAGACGAAACGGCCATCGAGTCGTGTGATGCTTTTCACCCTGTAGTCCGATACGCGTGGACGGCCAATGAATTATGTAGCTTCCTCAGCTTTCCTTTGCGGTGAAACTTGAAGGCCATTTGGAGGGTAACACATGTTACCACTGTCTAATCTAAGTGCGAAGAATCGTATTGCAACCTTCGTGACCAAGCGGACGAATAGAAAAACCTTATAAATTTTCTATATCTCAGCTCAACCAAATCTATAATCTTATCATATATTTAAATTTCAATCAACGTTGTATAGTTTTTCATATATATCACTAACAATTTCATATACATATTTCTAAGAACTAAATATAAATGTTATTTATTCAAAACAACGATAAAAGAATAGATCTATTATTTAAATTTCTACGAAAGGTTTGCGTTCAAATGTAATTTCGATATTAACGAAATATAGCTTGTACAATCGAAAAGTTACAAGAAATTAATACGCGCTGAAACGTTTCGTGAATTTAAAACCTAAGATATACAAAGAAGGGTATACATCGCGTTATTTGAAAATAAGAAGAACGATCGATAACGGTATGATCTACTAGTGATCGGTGTTGCAAGTAATTGTTTCGGAGCAGTTCGATCGCTAAGGAGAGAAGGAAAAAAGAAAATCAAGACCGTGAGAACGTGTCACCCCAATGGGTGGAAGGATATTAGTGCGTCGCGCAGGAGCGTCGCAATCGGACGGCTCGGCTTCGGTCTCGCCCGTTGCGGAAACGAAAGAAGGCGAATTTTACCGAAAGACACCGATTGCCGAGTAAACCGCGAACGACAAAAGTGGGGTGTCAGGAGGGGAGAGAAGAGAGAAGGGAGAAGGGAGGGGAGGGGGAACAGAGAGTGCAAGAGGCGCGCTCGTTCGAGTTTTAGGCCGCTCGAAAGTCTAATACGAAAGACGGGAGGCGTCTAAAGAGCAGGAGAAGTAGGAAAAGTAGCAGTAGCAATAGCAACAGCAGCAGCCGCCGCCGCCATCACCGCCGCCGCCACTACCCCACCACCACCACCACCACCACTGTCGTAGACAAGAACGAACGAAAGCGAAAGCAGCGCCTCCGTCTCCGTCGGCAGTGGCACGATCCTCGGCGTCGAAGCTTGCCGCGCTACTCTTCGACCTCTCTCTCGTCATCTTTACCGTCCCTCCCAAACCGCAATCGTGGATCCTTTTTCTATTTAATCAGTCTCACATTTGGTTCTTCACCGTTCCAATTTTTCTCTTCGTTTCTCCTTTTTTCTCTCACCCTTTCTACTATTTTTATAAATATATATATATATATATATATATATATATATATATATATATATATATATACTGCACACGCACGCACACACACCATATACACACATACATAACACATACACATATCGCTATCTTTATCTTTCCATCTATCTCTCCTTGCACACGCACGTACGTTCCGTCCTTTTTCCTCTTTCTGGTTCTCTCTATCTGGGAACCGCTTACGTCCTTCGCCCTTTTCGTCCGACGTTCGTCTTACAAATAGCACGCATCTAGGCGGCTCTACTACTACTCCCGGACGCGTTCTACTAGCCGGCACCGTATTTCGTGATAGAAAAGTATATTGCTCGACGCATGCCACCCCGTATGCGTACATGTGGATCGTGGAGCCGGCTTCGGGCACGCTTGTCTCGAAGATACCAAAGAAAGGAGGGATATTTGTTTTACTATCACGAAAAGTACGTCTATTTCTTCAAAGGATAACTCGTTGAATTGTCTTCCTATACGGAAAGAAGTTCCTTCAAGTTCAACAATAAGAATCGTCGCACTGTCACGGGTACGCCCTTCTTCATTCGAAGGAATCGCGTCATTATTCTCGTGTTGCGTGTGCTCTTGTGTATATGTGTGCGTGTGTGTGTGTGTGAAAGAAAGAGAGACAAACGCGCGTCAGTCACGTTACGCGAGTCTGTTGGTACCGTCGTATAAGAATCAGTAACGCACGCGACGATCCAGCATTTTTAAATTGATTCTCAGTGCCGGTCTTCCTCAACCACCTGCTTTCTCCTCTCTCTCTCTCTCTCTCTCTCTCTCTCTCTCTCTCTCTCTCTCTCTCTCTCTCTCTCTCTCTCTCTCTCTCTCTCTCTCTCTCACACACACACACACACACTGTGAATCTTCTGCTTTCTTCCATACGAATTTTCCAAAGAGATGTTCGTCTGATTCATGAAATGAGTTCATTCAGTGAAACGATGGACATCAAAGGATGACATCACTATATTCTAAAGAATGTCTGTGCATGCGTCTCGACGATCAATCCTTAGATTGTGTTCGTTATTTCGATAATACATCAATTTTCATTTTTATCACTTCAACCTAAAAAATAAAAAAGAAAAAAGAAAAGAAAACAGAAATATCTGAAATAAGCTCGATGAACTCACATGTTAGAGAATTTGTTCTCGTTGGCAGGGTCACAATGAATTGTCTTTTACCAACTCGTCGTCTGTGTAACACGAGAGAAAAAAAAAGAAAAAGAGAGAAAGAGAGAATGAGAGAATGAACAAGGTTAACGTCCGGAGAAATGGTAAGAGATGATGCACTCGAGGATTCTTCCGAATTGCTTCGTTCGCTCGTTCCCTAAGGAACAAAGAGAAGAATCATCGAGGTAATAAAGGATATAGTACTCTTGTCGTCATTCTTAAAGCTCGTGCGAGCAAGAAATTAACCCACTTTCCGGCGGCACGTGCGCACTCTCAAATCCGGCACAGACGTTTTGGCGCCTCCGTTGCCTTGTCCGCTCGCTTAAATCCCCAACATGACGTGACGTTGTAAAGAAAGGAAAAAAAATAAAGAAACAAAAAATCAAAACTATCTGATTATTGATAGATTTTGATCATTCGTTTAAAAAGAATATCTTGTATTTTTGTTTAAACTTGTTCAATGGTCACAATCCTTCCCCTATTTTTCTTCTTTATAACGAATATCGTCCTGTTGGATATTCTTTATATCCTAAAACAACAAATGCAAACATTAATTTTACTTACGTCAATTCTATTTTCCCATTGACTTTTATATATTTATTAAAATAAATTATTGTTATTAAATTTATGCGCTGTGTGTACTAAAAATACTACAATCGTGCCATCGTTTTGACATACCTAACACCATCTTCGTGATTTCTCTTATTTTCGCGTATTTAGATTTATTTATAACCATGATGATTTGTAACGTCTTAAAGATCCATTCTTTCATTGTCTAATCGTAGAAATATTTGTTTAATACTTTGAACTATATAATCGTTCGTAAGAGATTAATCAGCAACAATCGCGTCCGATACATTTCATTGTAAATTTAACCTGTTATGCGTTAAATTTATATAATTTTTTCGAATCTGTAAACCGTGAAAGATAAGTGTTTATTATCAATGCAAACAAATATTTATCTTATCGTATGACTTATATTAGCTATTTTGTCATTTATTTCAGTCAAATATTGTTATAGATGACATTAAAAATTTTGTATGCTTAAATCAGGATTATTGCAAGATATGTCAAATAAAATAAAAAAAGAAAAGAGAGAAAGTAATGGGGGGGAAAAAAAGAAAAGAAAAAAGGAAACGAGTAAAACAACTACGCTGTAAAACAATATTCAATAGTTCAATAGTCGACGAATAAATTATTGATCTATTCGTATTTTACGTCATTTCGTTTTGGCTCTACGGAAACGAGGAAATAAAGAATAGGTACCGACAGTGCCTTTTACCATTCACAACCTATTACGCGTGCAAATTGTTATGTCTATAATGATATGTAAGAGATATCACGGAAATAGGAAGGAAATTCAATGGAACGTGTAATCATGCCGTCTCTTACAACATGCGTATTTTTAAGGGAAAACATCATCATCATCATCAGATGCGGTGTCAAACGAGGAGCATTCCAAACGAAGGATTAAAAGAAGAAACGCAGAAGGAAGTAGTATGATCACGGCGATATGAGAAGAAACGACGTATTACTTCGAAGTCGAAAATTTCGAATGATTCTAAAACGTTCAGGGTATTAGAAGAATTTTTAAATAGAAGAACGAATAAAGAAGAGCTGCGAAATCAAATGCGTTTTTAAAGGGGAAATATACGAATTATCATCCCTTATTACTTTATTTCGCGTGTTGTTGAGACACGACGAAATAACGCGGTACCAAAGGACGTACGACGATTGGTGCATGACACGAGTAACTCCTGAGGAAAAATTTCCTTTGTATTTTACAGCAAATCGTAAAGGTGTAGGCTAATTATGGATGATATAAAGGTGCCTAATTTAGGACAGGCTGCATCGGCCGCATGCTCAATGGCTACGAATTTCTTAGCGCCAGTAAAAACCGAACAACAAATTTACGAAAATTCAATGCTCGAAGATGATCCCAATGCCAATTCGGTGGTACCCACTTCTAATGAAGATAGGATATTACCGAGATGGGGACCTAGTCACAAAGGTGCACAAGAATTAGCAAATCTTTACAGTAGCGGTAAGTATTTTACGTTCCTTTGTTTCGTCTATTTCCTCGAACGCATCAAATCATATTCTTACCATGACTTCATCTTCATTAGCTCCATCATATACCAAGCTTATTTTCGTATTCTTCTCGCTTCCAATTTTTTTTCTGCTTATTCCGTTATTCTAGAAACATAAAGAATCTTTTTTTAGTATAAAGAATTTCTATTCGCATAAAACATAAAAATAACAGATATTCGTAATATCGGACATAATTAAAAAATGTGTTCGTGTTATTTTCTTGTCAATCTTTTTGTAATTATTTTTTTTTTTTTTTTTTTTTTTTTTTTCCTAAAACGTCTCAAGTATTTAAAAGAAAGGAAGAATCAAAGTTATTAGAATAGAAGAAAATAAAATTGATAGAATATTCTTATCATTGAGATTGTTGAATGAATACTAAGCTTGATGAATTATAGGTTCTGTATCGCATCAAGGTTGCAGATAATGAAAGAAGACGAGATTCCTGTAATCTATATTTCTCGGATATATGCGTATTCAAACTTAACTACTAATTAGACCTTTCTTTTTATTTCTTTATAATATACATTCAATATTCAATGATACACTTTTTTTATATACTTTCATGTGTTACGTATTAAAAATTAAAATGAAATACATAAAATAAAAAATGTATAGAATATTATAATATAAAATATCCATCACATCAGAATTGATTACTTGCCAAAACTTTCCACTTATAAGTCACTTGTACCTTGAAATCTTCGCGAGCCAAAATAAAGAGCTGTCACGATATAAGCAACTTAATCACCGCATCACTACCGTGCTGAGATTGTTATGTAAAGATGTTACGATAACGAAGTAATTTCTATATTGCTCCATTTTACATCTGAGTTGCCGTAACACGTTACTAGCCGTAATTAACTATTAATTTATATTCGATATAATTTTCCTATAAAATATACTTTGCTAAAAAAAAATTGATTGACAAATCTATTGAAAAATTGCCACTTTGTTTAGAAAGATAATAAAACTTTTATTATTTTTAATAAATGTGAAACGATTTATATATAGTATATATGTTATAGACTAAGTATTTAATACAGACATTATGAATAATGACAAATAAAATCGGACATGTGTAATAAGTTTCGGTATTACGGTTGCATCTTTTTAGGTAGTTTTCTATAATAAATTTATTACATATTTATTATTAATTCTCGATTAGCCATATTAAAAACCTATTATTTAGTAACATATTATTTTATTAATATGACCGATATAATATGAACGTGTAGTTCTTAAAATACTTAAAAATAATTCATAAAAATAAATAATACTGAATGGAAAATTTATAAATCAAATTTCCTAAAGGGAATGTATATCTTTGTTCATAATGTCTAATTAATTTAATAAATTCATAAATATTTATCAGATTGTGCAATCGTTTTAGTCATTATTTATAATGACCGGATATTAAAAGTAATGGTTTATTAGTCATTTGACCTATAACATATATGAATGTTATATTTTTTACAGGGAAAAGAACGCAGGAATGTATATGCGTTGGTATTTGTATCACGCTAGTAGCGGTAAATTCGTTGTTCATCCTGATCAGATTAAAACTTGAAAATTTAAGTTCGATAATAGTAGCAGCATTATGCGGAATCATCACAGCGGATTTTGGATCTGGAGTAGTTCATTGGGCTGCCGATACATGGGGTTCCGTCGAATTTCCCATTCTGGGAAAGGTACGATTTTTAAAAAGACATTAAAACATCTGCAATGTTACGATAATGTTATAAATATAATAAATATTTTATAGAATTTCTTAAGGCCTTTTCGCGAACATCACATCGATCCAACCAGTATAATGAGACACGATTTTATTGAAACGAACGGCGATAATTGTATGGCCACCATACCATTCCTTTCGAAATTAACATGGGACTTTCTTACCTTATCAGAGCCGGAAATCGAGCAGAAATTTCTTTGGACATGTTATTGGTTTTTACTTGCAATTTTTGTAGCAATGACTAATCAGGTAATTTTTCTAATATCTTTTAAGCATGAAATATGTGTGGTATATATCGTTTATAAAAGACTTAATTTCGTGTACAGAAAGTTACAAAGTTTGGACAAATAAAAGATATTTTACAGATTCATAAGTGGTCACATACATATTTTGGACTTCCTCCTTGGGTAGTTTGGCTACAGGAGCATAGAATAATTTTACCGAGAAAACACCATCGTGTACATCATGTTGCGCCGCACGAAACATATTTTTGCATTACTACTGGCTGGTTAAATTGGCCATTAGAAAAACTCCGGTTTTGGTATATTTTAGAAATCATTATTGAAAAATTAACTGGTTGTAAGCCTAGAGCCGATGACCTAAAATGGGCACAGAAGAGGTCTTGAGATTTAATGTGGTTTTTCTTAGCTCTGCATTTTAGTGAATATTCAAAAAATGTAATATAGCATCATATAATCAAGGGACTGAAATAACATCGAACTGGGTAGTAACAGAAATGGAAATTTATGCACGGACAATAGTAAAAGCTTGAGTGATACACATGAAAATGATATTAAATCTATATAGTTTTTTTATACTAGTACTATGAGGCCTTTGAAACAAAATAAAAAGTATAGAGAGACTAGGAATAAATAGTATTACTTAAATATGCTTTTAAACTTTACACATTTATAATACGTACATGCAATAATATATGTACATATATAAGACAAATGTAATATTGTAACATTATATATGTCATATAAAAACTTGATAATTGGCCTGTTGTACTGTATTATGAAATTTGTTGCATAGCACAATGATTTCACAAAGAGCACATAGCTCACTAGATTTTGGTATAAAAAATTTACAATTAATTATATTATGAAATATCTTTAAGCAAACAGAGAAAAAGTAAAGTCAAAATTAAAAATAAAAAAACTAATCTGTCTTATATTCTTAATGTGTTTTGTAAGCACATATGTCCAGTGATGAAAGTAGAAAGACATATATATGTATATATACATATATATATTATATATATAATAAGCTTAAAGTATACGTACATGTATATATAATTTTTACACATACATATGCACACTTACATAAATTATATATACATATATTTAAAGAACTGACTTGATTTCATATATACAATCATTCGCACAATTTATTTAAGAACAAATTTTAAGATAATAATAATTATTGTAAATACGATTGTTTTAATAAGTTTTATATCAAACAAGCTTAATTTCTTTTTTAATAGCTTATAATGCAAATTTCCCTGAACCTTAAAAGATCTTTGACCCATCGAGGTGTATTAAAGTAAATTTTCTTTTTCTAAAAGTATAAATTGCTAAAAGTAGACATTGCCAACTCACCAGGTAATGGGCAACTTTGTTTAAATGTATATATTGTATAGTTTACTATTCTTATATACATAAAATACATCTAATTAATTTAGATGTATTAGATTTTGCACTAGATTGTGAGCTAATAAGCATAATACTGTATTTATAGTAATACAAGCAATTTGTTTTTACCTATAACTGTTATGTTAAATATTTAATAAAATTGGCAATGTCATTTAAATGGCAATGATATAAAAAAGCAAATATAATTAATATTTGTAAATGTATACTTAATTTGTGAAAAACTTGAAACACTAAAATGTATGTTCATGAATTTAAAAGAAATAGTAATAGTATAGATTATTCTTTTTCAATGTCATTCACACCGATTACACTTCTTAGCTTATAACGAAGGGTCAAAATACTGTAAAACCTGAAGGTGCTAAAAGTATAAGTACAAATTTAGGTTCAGGGACCAAAGGACCTATTGCTATATGCAATTATCTTATGAATGATTGGTTTGTTTTGAATAAAGTATACTGATATAGAAATAGATTTTTCAATGCAAGCAAATATTTTAAATATTTTCTTATGCGTAATTTATATTATTAATAAATTTAACTATAAATTAATATATTTCAGATCAAAGCAATGATCTCTCAATATTTCAGTATACTTTATACAGAATCATGCCATGATATATGTTCCTTACCAGCAAGTCAGTTGTAAATGCCTCTTAAAAAAGACGGTATTCATTATTGTTATTGTTATTGTTATTGTTATAAGAAGATTATAAACTTTAAATGAATCTGTCAGATGAGAGCTTTTCAGCAGGCAATGCCTGGAGCTTTTCTCAATACGTTTAATATTTATATGCATCTAATTAAGTAAAGCAGAGCTTTATTTATCATAAGAGAACAAAAGACATATTTTTCATCTTTGAATGCCATTTCATAATAATGCCTAAGAATATATTTAATTTATCATAAATTATGAAAGAATTCAAATCAAACGGATGGAAAATAATGTGAACAATTATATTTGCACTGCTGTGTTATAATACAATAATTTTCAGATTCAAACTGAAAAATAATATATATAAGATACTTTATATAACAAATCTATATTTATGAATAGAATACTGTTTTTTCCAGCAGTGTGATTCAAATTCTATAATAAGTATTAAAATAAGCAAATTTTTATAATATAATTATTGTTCTGTTTTAATTTAATTTATTTCACAATAATGCAACCATATGCAATGAAATTAGCATCGAATAACAATATGAAAAGCCTCAAGTCTGAATAAAATAATGGAAGCATTATATATGCTCTTATCTTTAATTACAAGAAATAAAACATAAATAAATTAGATCGAGAAATGTGATTTTATTAGTTTTAGAAAATATATGAATTAACAGCATGTAATGAAAGAAAGTTAATATAATACACAAAAGTAATATCCATTACGCTATTTAAAAATTATATTAATAATTACATTAAAGTTAAAATAAAAAAAAAATTTACCAGGAATACATATAACTATATATCAAAGACCATTGAAAAGTTGCATGAAATAAATATTTCGCTATTTTCATAGAGCAATGGTTGTGTTATATATATGTAATTTTATTATAAATATATCACCTATTGTATCATAATTGGTTAGCCTTTGCAATTTTTTCATGAGCATAGCACACACTTTCAATTTTTATATAAATATATTATAAATGAAAAATAAAAAATGTAATTATTTGTCCTTGACTTACATAACGTGTAATAACACGTAACACACAGTATAATACCTAACGATTGCATGCATAACATATCGGTAATCCATCTTTCAAATGTCAAATTTCTTTTATATTATTTTTCGTTTTATAATTAAGATTAATTATAATAATTTTGAATTGTAAGTTTAGTAAATATTATTTATATATAAAATTTATATAAAATATATGTACATACCTTAGATAATGATGCATGTCATTAATTCGTTAGTGGGCAAAAATAATCATATTTGAAAATTCTTTTGAAAAATGAACGACGTAGTATTACCAACTTCAAATATATAATTATGTATTTTTAACTAAATGGCATTATTCGATTCATCTTTCATTTGAATTATAATATATATATATAAGTTGAAAATATTTTCACGTTTATCTTTTTTTATATTTACATTTTTATATTGTAATTTTATTTTTAACAATTATTGAAGAAATATTTTATTACGTCTACTGCCGCCACCTGCTGGTCCGATGTGTAATTATTCACGCATTATTTTGATATCAACGCTGATTGGTCGAGGCACGTAAAAACAAGGCTTGAGAAAAGATCATAAATCATTAAACTAAGTTTAGCGAAGAAACAAAGTTTCGTCGTTTTAAAACCGTGATACTATTGGACGTTTCTAAATGTGTATCAGATCGACCAATGATCATAAGCCTTGAAAGTGAAACGGACAAATTTGTGTAGCGTGAATCGGCGTAAACGCGTTATACCAAGTTAGTCCTGTGAAAAGCATTTTGCAAGATCAAAAAATATGGCAATATTTCTTGTTACGTTGACAAGTGTGCTGTCAGTAGTGCAATGCTCTCTGAAGTATTAAAGAGTTGACGTAGATTCAAGACTATATACATGGTGTTATGCCATGATATATACTAAATATACATTGACAATACATTCACGCTAATTCGCTATCCATTTCTCTAAACAGTTGGTAGAATTTATGCGTGTGGTGTGCGGTAGTCCGGCGACGGCGTCCGTTTGTAGGAAAGAGGAAAGGGAGAAGGATTCCTTTGTCGGAATCGAAGACGACCTTGTGTGTTTGAAAATCTACGAAGAGAAGAGATCGGTAAATCTGGTATCTCTGAGAATTCAGCGAACCCTACGTGCACTCTATTTTCCTTCTCCCCCCCTCGGTTATCCATAAACTTATCTGTACCTCATCGTACATTTTTTTTCTTTCCTGTAAAGTGGAAGAATAACAGTGGTATATAAAACGATTACTCAGCTCCCTCCCTCGGGAGCTTCTGCGCCTCGGCGCCTAAGCCGTGTTAGGAAGAAAAAGGAAGAAATTACGGAAGGGGGAAGGTTAAGGGGACGGCAGGAAAGGGAAGACGCGCCGTCCATCACCATGAAGCTTGTCGACCACGTGGTGAGAAGCTTCAAGGTGGCCAAGGTCTTCCGAGAGAATTCCGATCGTATAAACAGTATCGATTTCTCGCCGAATGGAGATACACTCATCTCCTGCTCGGAGGATGATCAAATCGTGATATACGATTGTGAGAAAGGCACTCAAGTCCGTACAGTCAATTCGAAGAAATACGGCGTCGATTTGATTCATTTTACACACGCCAAAAATACTGCCATCCACAGCAGTACCAAAGTAGATGATACCATTCGGTATCTAAGTTTGCATGACAATAAGTATATCCGATACTTCCCTGGTCACACTAAGAAAGTAGTATCGCTTTGTATCAGTCCTATAGAAGATACTTTTCTTTCTGGATCTTTGGATAAGTCCTTGAGGCTTTGGGATTTACGTTCGCCAAATTGTCATGGTGTTATGAATGTTTCTGGACGTCCAGTTGCCGCGTACGATCCTGAAGGCTTAATCTTTGCTGCTGGAGTAAATTCAGAGAGTATTAAACTATATGATTTACGTAGTTTTGATAAAGGACCTTTTGTGACCTTTAGACTTTCTCAGGAGAAAGAATGCGATTGGACTGGCCTGAAATTTAGCAGAGATGGTAAGACCATTCTGATATCGACCAATGGCAGTACGATTCGCTTGGTCGATGCTTTCCATGGCACTCCATTACAAACTTTTGCTGGTTATTTAAATAACAAAGGCATTGCAATAGAGGCCAGCTTTAGTCCAGATTCACAGTTTGTATTTAGTGGCTCCACAGATGGTAGAGTACATGTATGGAATGCAGAAACTGGATACAAGGTATGTGTTCTTAATGGAGATCACCCTGCGCCAGTTCAGTGTATTCAATTCAACCCAAAGTATATGATGTTGGCATCTGCATGTACCAATATGGCTTTCTGGTTACCAACGGTCGATGAAAGTGCATAAGACTAATCAGACCAATGTAGAGCGATGCTCTCAGAAATTTATTTATTATTGGTATGGAATTAAGCTGAGAACTACAGCAAACAGAAAGAAATGGCGGTGTAAAGCTCCTGGGTATATTGGTTGAAAGAATATTGCATCTATAATATGTACAAGATGAAAGAGCCGACGTATGAGACGCCGGTACCGGTACGAACCCAAGGAGCCAAAGGATCGTCAAAGGACAAGAGAGATTACCATTACTTGATAACCATAGTCTTGGTACTTGCACTTGTCTGCTGCAAAATGGCATGTTTGGAGTACGTTATACTCTTTCTATGTATGTCGTCGTTGTCTTCGTCGTCTTCATCGTCATGCATCCTATGGCGCGATGAACGCGACCATTATAATACATACCTTGTCACTGATTAAACTTGTGATATACCATCACTTCTATAACATCTTAAAGTATATTAAATACTGCTAGTATTCGGATGTGTCGTCTTGTGTACATAGTTTCTTTCCACGTACCTGTGTGTAGTATAATGGACAAAGAACAACTTATATACTGAAAAAAATCTGCTGTGACTGTGAATTTTGTTAACTCACAAACAGTTTAAAAATTTCAGCGTATTTGCTTTTCTTCCACTTTGTCTGATTTATATATAAGGTGACTCACAAAGAAGAGTTTTTATTGTATTGACGATATAAAATCAAGGCAATACATTTTTTATGCATCAATTCAAACAAGAAGGTACGTTTAACATTTTTGTACCATGGTATAAGCGATATCTTTGAATAAAATTTTTCAAGCAGCAAAGAATAGTTTGCTTACAATTTTCTAAAGTCTTAATTGATAAATAAATCTGATATTTATTTTAAATTTTGATTGTATCGATGCTATGAAAAATGTTAACAAATTTCGAAAACTTGACTACACACATATTATTGTTAATCCTATTTGTATAGAAACAGACTGTCAATATACATGTACATCTACACAGATACAAAGAATCATAAATGAACACTCAATTACACCTGGTTGACTCTTAGAATTTGAACTTATTCATTACTTCATTCATTCATTCTTTTGTTTATCCATTTATTCTCATGTACGACCGTCCGAAAACCAAAGGTGTTTGATCATCATTTATTGAATACTACTAAAAGTATATTAATACGGTGATACACACACGAAACATACGATGTTATAATAAGCGAAAAGAAGGTAGTCATCGAGCTTATTTATTATATACGATAAGCACACGATCGCTCATCTACGTTTTCTTTGACAGCGTTAAGCATTTCAAGTTATTACGAATTTTTGTATGATAAAGTTTATACCATATTTTGGTCTTGCACGACTGCCACAAATACTTGTGTTACTATGCGTTATCATAACTACGATATAATATCATCATCCATTTGCATACGCGAAACCGGCGGGCCGGAATGAAAAATTAATCAATATTCGTAGTGAACGCAGTAAGGAAAACGTCTAATCATAATCCTGTTATTCTCGAGTTTGACGTAAACCAGATTCCCCCCTCCTAGTCTGCCTCGAAGTGCATACAAATAGACAGGCTTGTTTTTTCAGAATCTGCATTGTAAAAATGTTAAGATTACTAGGCTATGTTGTAAAAGAAAAATAACAAGAAAGAAAAAAAAACAACAAAAAAGGAAACTTGCACTGCCGTCGAATGTTGCACACTTACCACAAGCATTCTTTGAACTTTGATCGCATTTGATTCATTGAACTTTAGCCCGATGGTGTTAGTTGTACTTTCACACATAATTTTGAATATATTTAAATTAAAAGGAAGCACCATTTTTCGTTCGCTCTATTTTACGTATACATAAAAATGATCATTAGCCTGCCTATTAATCCTAAGTACACCACCGTGAGATTTTCATTTCTTGATCCTAAAGCTGCTTTGATGCTTAGCGAAAGAAAAGAAAAAGGATAGAAAGAAAAAAAAACAACAAGAAATACGAGGTGCATTAGCCTATAAAGATAACCTAAAATGTGATTTAGTTATTTCAAAAATTTATGTTTATCGAATTTTTATATGTACGTAAAGAGGAATTCTATGAATGTGGATATACTAGATTAAAAAAAAAAAAAATAAAAGAAAAAGGGACTGTACAGTACTACGATTGATAGATATTTGTTTTTGTAAACTGGTATATTTATAGTTTTTTGTTTTTGTTTGTTTTTCTTTTTTTTTTTTTTTTAATCTACTATAATTATAAAATCAGCATTTTTCTATATTGCTAGGATACTTTGCTTCCTGGGTTCTCAAGCGAAAAAGTTTCGCAATAGGCACGACCGATAAAATTTATGGTAATGACTAATACTATTTTAAATATTCCTGTACGATTGTTGTTTATTTTAATTTAATTTCGTCATAACGTAATTTCGTATGACTTTTTTATTTTTGAAAAATATCTCCATTTTGATATCGTAAGTGGCATCAAATCGAAATTATGAATCATCCTCGTTGCGAGAAAGAGAGAGGAAGAGAGAGAGAGAGAGAGAGAGTAACCTTATTTTTTGTATAAATTTTATATCAATCTATCCGACCGTTTAAAAACTATACAATGGAGATATACACATACAAATATGAATATATATGTATGTATATATGTATATTTAAATTTTTATATAAACGTAAAGATTCTTAAAGAATTTTTGATGATTCCGATTAGTCCCGAAAGTAATTATTTACACTTTTACTTTTATCAAGAAAACTTTCTGCGGTCGTGCCTAAAAAAAAAAGAAAAGAAAAATACAAGAAAACAGAGAAATTAAAGAAATTAGTTCATATCGATTAAAACAAAAAGTTTCAAGGTCGTCGAAGATAATTTCCATTTTTCGAAATAGATCGAAGAGACGCCTTTTTATTTTTATTATTATTTTTTTTTTCACCAATATATGTATATATATATTATACGATGCTCGTTATTTTACGTTTAATTAATAGATTTATTTTCTAGAGTTAGAGTACTTCGCGAGAAAGAAAACATACGTGATTATAATATTCTACTCGATAGAGAGAGAGAATGCGTTTTTTTGCGTACGTGGATATATAACTACTAGGCTGGATGCACCCATTCATCGTATACTTTCGTGTACGATCGTGCTCCGAGGGTCGGCAGCGTGCATGCATGCGTGTATGCATATATGTATGTGTCGTGTGTGTTTGCTGCGGTGCGTGCGTACGTACGTACGTGCGTGCGTGCGTGCGTGCGTGCGTCGTACGTTTGTCTCTTCTTCGTTATGTAAAATAGTATTTTTATAAAGGCAAAACAGTGTACGCAAGGTCCATAAAGTCACGACGCTAAAGAAAAAAAAAATAAAAATAAAAATAAAAAAGGCGAGAAAGAGCACGTAAGAGATGTGATGACGATGGCGTTCGGATAAAACAAAAATAATGATTCGTAAGAAAACGTCAAATACATTGCCACGTAGGGAAAAAAAGGAAGAAGAAAACGAGTAATAAATATATGAAATCTTGGCACGAAATTGGGAATTTTTTTCTCGTCAGTCTTAATTACGATGTTCGATCCATCTATTTATCTAAAATAAATGTATCACGGATGTCTTACTGCTAGCCGATTGACTAAAAGTGCCAATTTGGTCACATACCCGATGCTAACAAAACTTAAATCAACAATAAAAAAAAAGAAAGAAAGAAAAAAGAGGAAAGAAAAAGAAAATCTGTAAAAACGTGCAAAACAAACGAAACACTGTGTTCCCTTCTCAAAAGAGAAACAAATAATTGTGTGTAACATATATATACATGCATACGTACATACATACATACATACATACATACATCATACATACATACATACATCATACATACATACATACATCATACATACATAAACACATAACACACACACACACACACACATATATATATATATATATCAATGGATTGGCTTCGTGTAGAGTTCTCTTTCCTTTTCTTCTCTTTTCTAATCGATACTATCTATCAAGCGTTCAAATGAATAAAAATCTATGAAGTGGCTGATAAATCTGTTAGTAGGATTTGTTAGTAGGATCGATCCATTCGTACGTTTAACTTCGGATATATAGATCACAGGAGTATATACCTAAATCGATTTTCATTTTCGTTTTCATATTAAATTTATTTAATCGCAATATTAAAAAATGTAAAACTTCTTGTGTATATATTCTACTACTTCTAAGTTACAATATAGAAAACAGAATGAAAAATTTGTTCGTCCTAGTTCAGATTCCTGCTAACATTTATTCATACAGTTTATTTCATATGGAAATGTAGATTTTCAGTTTCGAGATTCAATTTTTTTAATTTTAAAATTCTACATAAATATTGGTATGTGTGTGTATATATATATATATATATATATATATATATATATATATATATATATATATAAATTTTAATAAACCCAGCCTTGGTACTGTATGAAATAGTTATCTGGAAGAATGTGAATGTATTAATCAAATGTGAAATTTCACTTATACAAAATGTATTCTTTTATCCATTTAAGTTATGTAAAAATGTCGATAATTAAATTTCACTTAAAATACCATTCATTTGATTTTTGTATTGGTTGGAATCATTTTAATATAAGATAAAGTTACATAGATTTGTAACAAATACAAAATCAATTTACAAATGCAGTTTATTTGTTCAGAATATTAATGTCTATGTACATATGATATTTTTTGAATAACTATGTCATAGTTTACTTTTTTTTTTTAACAAAAACAATATTGAAATATATAAAAATCTTCTTTTATTGACAAGTAAAAATACTACATATCAGTGTAATTGTTTTACTAAAAGCTACTGAGAAGTATATTACTCCAAAATATAGTTATAAGAAAAATTGACTGTCAATATCTCACGTGAAAAATTTATTTCACAGAAAGTTTCATCAGACAGTCACTTTATCAATTTAATGCACAAGATAATGTTCTTCACTCTTTACTGCCCTGTCCCCCTTTAGAATCATCACTCAAACGCACGAACGTCTAATAAAAAAGTAAAAAATCATTTTTGTACGTCATTTAAAAAAATATTTTTAAGTTATATAAAATCACAATTAAATATTTACAATCAAAGGTGTAACTATAGCAAAAATTGAAATTGTTATCAATTCCATTTTTAAGTAGCTTCCTTGAGTATCATGTCATATATGAATATGCTCTCATTATGTAAATAATATGGATAAAGATATCTTAACTGCAGTATAGTTTGGCCAAAATATAATAAATTTATTAAATGTAGAATTAACAATATTTCTTTTAAACATTATTTTGTTCATCTACTGTTTTTATATGATATAATTTTTTTACTTCTGTAGAAATTGAAGTAGGAGCTCCGGACATTAAGTCTCGGCCTTCTATCGTTTTTGGAAATGCTATAACATTTCTTATACTTTCCGTATTACAGAGTAAACAAACAAGACGATCCAGACCTACAAAGTACGTAAGTATTACTTGTAAGTTTTACTGTAAGTATTACTGTAAATTTTATTACTGTAAATAATGAACTAATTCAATTGACGAATTAAATATTTTCTTGTAAATAGAAATACGAAAGTAAATACCAAGTGCTATTCCACTATGAGGTGGTGCACCACTAGATAATGCTTCAAGCATATGTGAAAGTTGTTCTTCATTTATGTTTAACATTTTCAATATTTGTTTTTGAAGATTTGTGTCGTGAATTCTTACTGATCCTCCTCCTATTTCTGAACCATTTAAAATTAAATCATAATGTAAACCTCGTACCTATAAGAACGAAGAGCTGTATAGATAAGTTCTGTATATTGCTGATAAATATACTACCTTTTCAGGTTTTGTTAAAAGATATTTCATATCTTCTGGATGAGGTTGTGTAAATGGATGATGCATACTTTCTAACAACTGTGATTCATTTACTTCAAATAATGGAAAATCAATAAGCCATAAAAAGTTATAGCCACACGAGCGTATTTTTAAATTATTATTTTCCAATACATTTGTAAATTCAATTCGTAATTTTCCTAAAAGTTTTTGCTGAAATATGTATAAAATAACTTATTTTTTAAGTTAATTCCACAAATTTAATATAATAATTTATACATACAGAATCAAATTTAGGACCAATAGTTAAAAATAGAATGTCTCCAATGTTCAAGTTCAACATTTGTATTATATCTTCTGCTATATTCGTGGAAAATAATTTTTCCAATTGTAATTTCCAAGAATTATCAGAAATTTTTATTTGAAACAATTTGGTAGCTGAAAAATATTTGTTTTTTATATCATTAAATTCTCCCATAACAGAACGTGTTAAGTATTCCTATAAAATATAATATATAGAAATCAGTTCAAAAAACATTATTTAAATATACGTATATATAAAATAACAAAAATATAATATATTATATCTTTAAATATTATATATATACACGGTATTATGAAATAACTCACATGTTTATTGGGAAAAATCAAAGCACAAACTTCACAATCTTTGCTATTTGTTAACTTAATATTTTCCTCCAATATAGTCATATTAATAATTTGTTTAAGATCTTGAATCTGCAAAAATGATATAATGCATAGTTAGTAGATAATGCTGAATATAAAATTCATGCACGTGCATACGTTTGTAGATGCAATTTTCTTACTTCATAAGGTATTCTCAAGTCTGGTTGATCTGTACCATACAACCTCATTGCATCATCATAAGTTAAGCGTTTAAAAGGCGTGGTTATAGTTTCTGGCCAACTATACTTTAGTAGATTTTCAATTAACTCCATTACACACTCTTGATCAGCAAATGACATTTCGATGTCTAACTGTACGATTAGTTCATTATAAATTTTAATAATGCATATGTAAAAAATAAATACTTCATTCTATGATAGAATAGATACTGTCATTCACCTGTGTGAATTCAGGTTGTCTATCATGTCTTGCACCTTCATCTCTATAACATCTAGCAATTTGAAAATACCTATCAATTCCACCGACCATCAACAATTGTTTGAACTGTTGTGGACTTTGTACAAGAGAATAAAATTTTCCTGCATGTCTTGTTGGAACTACAAATTCTTGTGCACCCTGTACAGAATAAAATTTAACACATGTTAAATTATTATTAATTTGAAAAAACATTTTGTAATTACATACCCCGGGAGTATTTTTAAAAAGTGTTGGTGTTTCTACATCCACAAAGTCACATTCATTGATTAAATATTCTCTCATCTTTGCTATAAGTTTAGAACGTGTTCTTAAATTTTTTTGCATTTCAGGATACCTTAGAGCAAGATATCTATATTTCATTTGTGTTATCTCCTTTGCCTTATTATATTGTCTAATAGAAAATGGAAGATGTTCTAATGCTTTGTTTAAAACTTCTATAGAATCAACTAGTATTTCTATATCACCAGTTTTCATGTTTTTGTTTACCTGTTCTTCAGGTCGTATATTTACCATACCAATAACACGTATTACACTTTCATATGGTAGATCTTTTATAATCTCCATTAAATCTTTTCTCTAAAATAAATATTAATTGTGCAATTTCTTATATAGTTATATAAAAAATAACAGCTAAAAAAACAAAATGGCATACATCGTCAGATATTATAAGTTGCGTAGAACCATATGCATCTCTTAAAGTTATAAATTTATTCATTCTTTGATATTCTATCCAACCACTAAGCTGTACCGTAGTTCTAACATTTTTGCTTGTTAATTCGCCACAAGTATGTGATCTCAAACAATACTTATTAACTGGTAAATTTGTTCGATCTAGAGCAGATACTTCTTGAATAGCTAAATCATGAGCCGATGCGGAATATTTCATTGAAACAGACTAAAAAAAAAGAGATCAAAGGTTTATTGTATACTGTATATCAATAAAATTAAAAATGTTTACATTAGATATGAAACTCACAGATGCATTGTCAAATACATTTAATACGGGAGGAAGACGTCTTGAAATAATACGTGAATTTAACTGATAAATTAACCTCTCACTGGCAAACATATTAAAATTAAATGGAATACTGTAATAATTGCAAATCTCAATCTTTTTGTTCTTTTTAATGCATATACATTAATCAATAACTATATGTTCAATTATCGAGTTTATTTAATTTCAATTTCAATTTCAATTTATGTAATAACGTAAATTTATAATTGCTGTTGTGTTAACGCTGCAGCAGCTTCTATACAATTGAAACTTAAGGCTGTTCATCACCCCTTGGTGATTGTGCCAACAATGAGTACTAGCGTAATTCTTGAACGATTTTGATGAATAAGGTCTCATTTTAAAGATGAAGGTTCAAGCGAGATTATGACTTTTTCGTACTTTTGAAAAAGCTTTATTTTCTAGGAAAAAAATTATGTCAAGAAATAATGTTCTTTAAACGATACTTTATGCATAAAAGTACAGCTTTTTAAAAGATTCGAAAAAGCTATGTCCTCGCTTAAACCTTCATCTTTAAAATAAGATCTTATTCATTAAAATTGTTCAAGAATTACGCCTTGACTTGCTGTTGGCGTAAATACCGTTTTTAATATTTTCATGAAAAAAAGTTTCATATAGTGGCGCCTATTGAACTTTGCGTAAAAATTAAAGCTACTACCGCCACTGCTGATTTTCATATGAAAGCTATAGTGGTATGTAATTTGTTTCCGTGAAGTAGCTGATTGCTTCCTTTTGTCTGTTGCGTAGATCGATACTAGTCGTCAGATTTTCTAATCCATTCTAAACGCAAGGAAACGCGTTTATTTCACTATGCTCACATGGAGAAGCAACGGTAATTTATTCTAGGATTTTAATTAGCTTTCGGCTTATGATTCCATGGTAAAAATAAGCAAATACACGTTCAGTTATGCTAATGAGCCTTAAGAATAAATTTTATAATTATTTAAATGATATATATAATGTACACGCAGTACAATAAACTAATATTTAAACAGAGAGTGTACATTTGCTTAAACGTTTTATAGAGCGTTAAATATAAAATAATTTCAATTTAACTTGTAGTGACGCACTGAAAAATTCTAATTTGTTTATTATTTTTATTTATTCTTAGACATTCTTATTAATCCTTATTTACGATTTTCAGTTTAAATATCACATTTTTATTGTACTCATGCTCGCCATCATATCTACATATTTCAAAATTCAAGATATTCATCAGTGATTTTTTTTCGACTGTCGTTACTGCTATCGTATATATATATATATATATATATGTTATATTTTATATGTTACATATTCAATCGTAAGTATTATTGAGCTAATGGCTGCTTAAATATGCTTTTGTATTTATAATAAGTTAACTAGTATAAGTCTAATCAGAAATAAAAAGTATAAAATTTGTATAATTAACAAACATCAATTAATCTATCTTAAGAGACGTATAATCTGGCATATGGTTTTTTCTTGCTTTTATCAGATGTACTAGTATTTTTAATACGTACAAAAATTTCTGTCACAAACTAACTCAATTTTAGCTTATACGTGAGAGGGGTATAACCAGGTATAACCTATAAGCTTATACATATATTAATGTAATAGGCGTATAGTGGGGTTAGTGTTCCCAATTGCGTTTTTAGTTCATATTTTGCCCATATTTGTCGCTGAGGTCGCATCGCTATAAGCGATAGATGGTGAACAGCCTTAATCTTTCACGATATGGATTCCTACGAAGTGTATTTAATTTTTAAAGATCGGTAACACCATCACAAAGCCATTAAATTTTGGGATTACGTGTGAAAACTTATTATACTAAATTTCAAAAGTATCTGATGCCAATATTTATCTATATAATTTAGTGTATAAACTATGTATATAAGTACATTGATAGCACATTTTACATGTAAATGTAATAAAATACGTTTGTATTGATCAATAATACTATTTGCTTATAATAAAAGTATTTAATCGTTAATAGTAAAAACGATTTATGTTTTATATTATTTTATAATAAAATTCAAATTTTTATCGTTCCTTCAAGTTGTCATTTTAAATTTACCGCGCAAAATATTACCAATCATATTAAAGTTTTATTTTGGCAGACATTATTATTATTATTATTATTATTATTATTATTATTATTATTATTATTATTATTATTATTATTATTATTATTAATTATTATTATTATTATTATTATTATTATTATTATTATTATTATTATTATTATTATTATTATTATTATTACTATTGTTATTACTTTTATTATTGACTTGTAGTATAAAATCAATCGTATCAATTTAAACACTAAGAAAGATTATTTCAAATCGAATATTTTATTAAATATAGAAGAAATATAATATTCAATGTTTTAAATTAATACACCATATAAAGAAAGGACTATAAATATTATGTTCCTATTGCTTTAGGATATTCTTTGAACTTCCGATTCTAGTTAATTCTAGTGCGGTCCTCAAAATCTTCCTGTTAAAGATAGTACCTTTAGATTAAGGAGTAATTTTATTGGATAAAGGCTATATAATTACATTCGTAGAAATTGAATACTTCATGTGAATCGCTCTACTGATATACTCTCTAAATACAGATGATTTCATTGATGATGCGAAATAAAATGATGCCAAATAAACTATTTAATGAGATATGTGAAAGGATGAATTTAAGAATAATAATTAACGTGTATTAATAAAGTTTCGATATTTTAAATTTTCAACTCGATATTATCCGGATCTTTTATCGCAGTAAGTTTGAAATTAGTTAAAAAAAAAAAACAAAAAAACAATAACTATAGTGTATGCAATCTCAAATGTCTTAATTACGTATCGAAGACGTCAAACGATACAAATACGTATCATCCTTTTATCTCTAAGAAATCTTGCAAGAGTAACAAAAAATATTCCATCCGTCGTAGTACTGTCAATTTAGATCAACATACACAGCCATTTTGCCGATCAGAATGTATAGCCATTCGAGAGACAAGGACTTCTTTATTTTTAAAATTCACTTGTATTTTATGATTCTGTGAATTCTATCAGTGTATTTTATCGTTCAAAAAGGAAAAAACTTTAAGTTGGACTTCTCGATCTGTGTGTAGCTTGTTTGATAGCAACAGTGTTTGCTCGGCGATATTCTTGTCGAACTGTTGCATGTAACGTCTAACCTGACTTTTATTTTCAAAGCACATTTCGAATTGAAGTCTTTTTTACTACAAATGTAAACAAATACGGAGATACTTCGGTTTTTAATTGCAATTTACATTTACGTTTTCGATAAACTTATTACGATTTGTTGAAGTAGTAACAGTGGTACTGTAATTTTCTACGTTTATAGTTTTCGTAAGTTTATTGATTAAACCGTAATGCAATTTAATCAAGGATTTTTTTTTACTTTTTGTTTTTGAAGAAAAATATGTATAATCATGAGTGAATTGTGATTTAAAAGGTCGACAACCTGTACAAAATTGATAGTGCGTGTAGTAGTGTGGTTATATTATCAAAAAAAAAATTACTGAAACGTAGATATTATAAATATAATATTTTAAAATTTAACGATCTGCTACAATTTTAATGGTACAGAAGTAAGTTGTTAGATAAGAAATAATTTAAACTAAGTGCAATTTCTGTCATAAAAATATGATTTTAAATAATTTAATTTACATTATTGATACTTGGTTTTAATTGTTACATTCTTACAGATAGTACTGCAATCGTTTTAATGACAAATATATTCTTCTTGATAAAAGTAATAAAATCAATAAGAAGCATCTAATAAAAATGATTTTGTTTAAAAAGACATTGGAATGACTAAAATTAAACAGATATAAGATCAATGATTGATCTTCTTCGAAAATTGTATAAATGTATATTAGCAATTTTGATTATTGATAATACCTAATATTTAATATATATATCGATAATAATATGTATATATATACCATCTTTTAGATATATAAAAGATTAATTATTGAAGAAAGTTCGCAATGGATGAAAGGAGAGTAGCAGATTATTTTGTTGTTGCTGGTTTACCTGGCCATAATGATGACCTTATAGGAGAAAATGAAGTTAATGAAGAATTAGAAGATTGGTGTCAAGAGGGAACACATTTGAAAGATATACATATGCAACCACCTATCACAGATCTTGCTGTGATTTTTCCAGCTTTGGGTGAACATTGTCCTGAAGGCTATACATTGTTAGAATATACCGTATCAGGCTTTCCAGCCGATTTAAATCATGGCAGTTTACGAACAAATGAATGTTATTTATGCTATAGGAGAGGTCGAGACAAACCACCATTAGTTGATATTGGTAATTTTTTAATATAAAATTATTAACAACAAAAAGATTATTAATATTATATTGAGTATAATGTGATACATTTTTAAAGGTGTAATATATGAAGGGAAAGAGCGAATAATGCAAGATGCACAAATGGTACTAGAAACTCCCAAAGGACACATAGCGAATGTAAACAACTCTACTTCAAAAATTTTTGTAACATATAGACGGGCCAGTCAAAAGATGCCTTGCAATTCTCTTGTTGTTACTGATATATGTGTTATTTTGACGAACAAAGGGGAAAATCCTCCACATGCGTTTTGTGTCATTAATAAGAATTTAAATAAGGGAATGTTGGGAAGTGATGTATTTTTATGTTACAAGAAATCCATGAATCGTGCTAACCTCATATCATTCAAGCCAACAATACTTTATAAATATCCTACAACTGATTATAACAGTTTCGTTTTTCCAAATTCTGTTGCCATGTTTTGTTTACCTATGGGTGCAACTATAGAATGTTGGCCAAAAATGGCTTGCAAACCTAAGTCATTATTTTCAACATTTGTCTTAACAGTCGCAGATGCTGCACAAAAAATATATGGCTCAGCAATAACATTCTATGAAGAGTTTACATTGCCACCAGATGCTCTAAGCTGTAAAGGAAATTTGGATATGAAAGATATTGAAGAGAATACAAAAAATAATGGTATGTGATTTGTTTGCTTATCAACTTTTTAGGTTTTCATATTAATTGAGCATGGTCGCATGAGATAAAGGTAGTATCATATATGCTGTTAACAATTAATATATAAAAAAGTGCATTTTATTTATTTATTTATTTATTTTTTTATTAGAAAAACACTTTTGGTTATTTTATATGTAACTTTTTAATGTGCCTTTCAGCTGATAGTATTGAATTAACGGAGGAGTTTCATCAACCAAAAGCAAAAATGTTCAGAAAATATGGAATACTTAAGAAGCTTAATATATCCCAATGGGCAAAATTACAATTTACAGATCCTAGCAGTCAGTCATTAAATATCAGCAAGTCAATATGTATATTATCACATTGGCCATTTTTTGATACATTTGAAAAATTTCTAGTCTTTCTGCATAGTATGGTCAATGGAAAACCTCAAAATGTTTCGATAGAAAAGTATATTTCTTATTTTTTGTGTGATATACCTTTCCCAAGCCCACAAAGGTCAAGAATTCTTGTGCAACTTAGTAGTAAAGATATGCTAATCCTGACTCAGCCAGAAGATTTAGTTTGGCCTAGATCTGGTGCCAGTTTTAGGCAATTATTAATCAATTTGGGTCCTGATAATTGCTTATTGATATTGCTCCTAATCTTAACAGAGCAAAAAATATTGGTTCATTCATTACGGCCTGATGTGCTAACTTCAGTGAGTGAAGCTATTGCAATGATTTTATTTCCTTTTAAATGGCAATGCCCATACATACCACTCTGTCCATTAGGTTTAGCCGAGGTATATTCGATTTCAAATTTAACTTTAAACGTAATCTATTACATATTACTTATTAAATTTAATATCTTAATATGTCAATTACAGGTCTTGCATGCACCATTACCATTCTTAATCGGTGTTGACTCCAGGTTTTTTGATCTCTATGATCCACCTTCTGATGTTAATTGTGTAAATCTTGATACAAATAATATAGCAATCTGTGATGACAAAAAATATTTGAATGTAAAATTACTTCCTAAAAAGGCAGCCAGACAACTTAGAAATTGTTTAGAACATCTTTATTCAAAATTAATCTCTCTTGGAAAGATATATTCTTCTCAAAAAGGTAATTATACATTGTATACATGATATAGATAATTTATAAATGAATAATGTGCATATATATTTGACATTTCAGATCAAGAACATGACGATTTCAGTGTAGATAAAGAATTCCAACAAAAACAAAAGGAACAAGCCTTGGAACTTGAAATACAAGATGCTTTTTTAAAATTCACTGCTACTATTTTAAAAGGCTATCGATCATTCCTGTTACCAATTACAAAGGCTCCTACTGTAGGATCAACAGATCCAACAAGTTTATTTAATATACAAGAATTTTTAAGAAGTCGTGATAAGGCACATGCAAAATTTTATAGTATGCTTGTTAGAACTCAAATGTTCATAAGGTAAATAATATGTGCAATCAATGTACTATTCTCACTAGATATATGTTTGTTTTTATTTCTAATATATCTTTGTTTTTGAAATTAATTTCTCAATGATTGCTCTTAGATTCATAGAAGAAAGAAGTTTTGTATCTGATATGGATATGGCTGGCCTAGCTTTTTTTGATGAGTGTACTGAACGTGTGGAGGAAGAGAATGGTAGAAAAATTTGTGTTACATTATATTTTTTATATTCTTGCATTTATATATTAATAGATATTAATTTAATAATTATTATCATATATATGAGATAACAAAAATTTATTTATTAAAATTTTAGTTACACTTTTGGAATTGGATGAATCTCAACATAGCGAACGTACTGTATTCATACCTCCTCCTGAAGCAGGACCAAATCAAGGACCTTTTATATATAAAACATTTCAATTAAATCCTGAATTAATGAGGCCTGAAAAAAATTTTAATTTAAGGAATCCAGCTTTAAATGCTTTTGGAATTGTACCTGGAAGTCCTATGGCACGTAGGACTAAGCATGAAATAAAAGTAGCTCAGAAAATGGCGCGCAAACAGGTAAACAATTATATATAAAGTATTTGTTGTAAATTGAATGTTACTTTATAATCTTTATTTTATTTATAGGCAGCAATGCCTGATAGATGGGCTAGATGTTTACTTGGAACATGTTATAGTCTCTGGTTTTTACATTTACCAGCAATGTTGCAGGTTTCCGGTCAACCAGCCGCAATTTTGCATCAAGCATACGAATTATTAGTTAGAATGCAAAAATTACATCTTGATCCTATGGAAGAAGTATATATTTTATACTTGTATGAATTATACGATATGTGAAAGACAAATAATTATTGCATTTCTTTATAGGTTTGTTATAGAGCCATGATGCAACTTTGTGGATTATATGGACAACCATTATTAGCTGTTAAATTATTATTTCATATGAAACGTAGTGGTGTTCAGCCAAATGCGCTAACATACGGATTTTACAACAAAGTTTGTAATCTTTTTAATTGTATATATATATATATATATATATATATATATATATATATATATATATATATATATATATATATATATATATATATATATATATATATATATATATATATATATATATATATATATATATATATATATATATATATATATATATATATATATATATATATATATATATATATATATATATATATATATATATATATATATATAATTATATATATATAATATATTAATATTATTATTTTTGCAGGCTGTCCTTGAAGCAACATGGCCTTCTGATATGACAAATTCAAGTCAGTTAATGTGGAATAAACTACGAAATGTTATCGTTGGTGCAGCTTTGTTTAAAAAAGCTGGCAGGAAAGGTGCCAGAAGAAGACTTAATTCCAATGCTGATTTTTTAAATACTGATGGAATAACCGAGGAAATGGAACACGCTCTTTCCAGATCTAGTCTTGATAGTAGTCACTCTCAAGATACAGAAGCTGCTCATAGTGACTGTGAGTCATTTATTACTTATAAGGATATATATATATATATATATATATATATATATATATATATTTAATATTAAATTTTTTATTATTTTTGTTTTATAGCAACAAAAGGTAGTTCTGTGCCTGATTTACCAGGATATGGATCATATGAATTGAAAGCAAAACTTCTTAGACAAAACAGTATAGTAAAAGATCAAGCGTTGCTGAATATGGTGCAATCAGAGAAATTAAATCGCTCTTTTAGTAATCCAAGGTATTATACAGCATAATAATTATCATTAGTTTTGGATGTATCCAACAGGATGATTATGTACCGTTTATGTTATGCACGAAATATGCATGTATAAAAATAACTGCTATCTGCATATTATACTTCTAAAAAGCTTGCATTGATGATACTATGTTACGGTGCTGGTATAGAATAGTACGCAGTACCGAATCGCCCTTGAAGAGTCCTGTACGAACACCAGTTACTGAAAATGATCCATTGGGAGCTCTAATTAATGATGAAACGCCAGTTGTGTCACCTTCTGAGGAAAATGACTCCAATTGCTCAACTAGTACTTTAACAGTTTTAAATAATACTGTTGAAGAAAGACCAGGTGGACCACTTTTATTTAGAAGGTATAGAAAATTTCACAAAATTTAGTTACAAATAATATGGCATGATCACTGTATCTTCGCTATATAAAGAAAAGGTTCTTTATAAATATAAAATATAATTATAGTTTACGATAATTTATTCATTGCTTTATTTACATATTAGTGCTTACGCATTTTTCTTTTTTATTTGTGAGACTTGCAAATTATTTTCAGTAATAATTTACCACGGAGTGCAACATTTCATCAAGCAGTAGATGAAAGTAGTACAACAGTAAGTGGTAATTTACAAAGGAGTGAAACGATGCCTCATTCAGTAGCACCACCAGGTGAGGAGAGAGAAAAAGAGAGACTGGAAATAAGCAGTCTTTGGTCGCAAAAGGACAGTGTGACATCTAGTTTATCTAGCCTAGGATCCAGTTTAAAACTTAGTTTTGGGTAAGGCAAAAAATTATATAAAAAGTACAAGTATTTTCTAATATACATTGAACATAGATTTACAAAAAAGATTTCATATACATATATACATTCAAGAACTATTTTTAATTATAAGTTTATGTGATAAAAAAATGAAACAAAGTAAATAGGAAAATGCTTGTACTGTCATATCAATAAAAATTTTGGTATATATGTAATTTCTCAGGTAAAGTAGTTTTCCCATTTAGTTTTTCCATTCTAAAGTCAATTTGATTTTCTTTTCATCATTATTTTGCATGTGTGTTTTGAGTTCTTGTATCATTTATTAATGTAGACGATACTCAGCCAGCGGGTTAGCATTTACTAAAAATAAGGAATTAATATTATCAAATCAGCTCATCGAATCTCTTAGTCTGTCCAGTTATATCAGGTATGTGATATCAATGCTACTTTTAAAGACAGAAATTGCTTAAGTATAATTTTTATTTAGTTATGCACTATCACATTAATAGGAAAAAAAACTATACATCCAGACAGTATGTCCAATAATATTTTCACGTCTCTTTTATTATCAATAATTCTATATATTTTTTTAGTCCATCAGGATTGGCTGGAAAGAAATCCAATGAAATAATATTGGGTGGCTTAAACAGTTTGAAATCAGCTGCTACAAGCGTTGCCAAAAAATTTGATGAAATAAAAGAAGCTATATCTGCAACAAGTACTCCTGTTAAACTTAAGGAACGCGATCAAAAATTAGGATGTGGGGTGTCACACGAATCGTTGGATTCTTGTATCGATGGATCCTTGCAAGATCGAAATGAAGTATCTGCCAGATTGCCTGGTGCGTTATGTAATCGATGCTGACATCTTTTTAGTCAGAATAAATAAGGGATATTTGTATATATAATAACAGATGCGCATGCGCATGTGTTGCATTGATGTAAACATTGTGACTGACTAAGGAGATGTAATACCTGTTATTTCTATTCTTGCAACATATGTGATATTTCGTTCAAATAGGTGATGGAACTTTGGATGTATATCTGTTATATGAACTTGGAGAAAGTTTATATCCCAAAGGTTCTAGAGAGTTGGAAGAACGTGCTGCTATTGAATTTGTACTTTCAAGCGCTAGTAGATGCCATAATTGTGCGGCAATACTTTATGACGAAGAGATAATGGCAGGTTGGCAACCAGAAGATTCTAATTTAAACACAGTTTGTCAGTATTGTGACAAAGCCACAGTTCCGCTTCTTACGGTTACTATATTAGATTACAGGTATAAAAAATTCAAATTATTATCACATAGTTATTGCAATACGTTAACCATATGTTTATTTTTGTTTTTTAAGATGTAAAACAAACGAAAAAAGCAGCGATCCTTTAATGGGAGCTTTAGTCGAACTTTCGGATAAGCCGAGGGAGCAGCTGGACCCAATTACAATACCGTATCTAAATCCATTGGTTTTGAGAAAAGAATTAGAAAGTGTATTGAGCCAGGAAGGTGATACATGTTTAACTAGACATATATTCATTGAAGAACATCCAATAGTATATTGGAACCTAATATGGTATTTTGAAAGAATTAATTTAACAAGTCATCTATCTGATCTTTGGCTGCATAATGATGCAAATAAACAATTACAAAGCAACTCTAATTCTGTGAGTATAAGAACAATGTGGGATAACGAGAGAATTCATATGGGTCGATTGCCAATGTATCTGCAGTGGAAACTAAATACTACAGAAGATCGAACGTAAGGATCGTTATACTTTTTGTATATGATATTAGCATGGCTTCTATAAATTATATCTTGAATGTAAACGTACTGAGTTGGCAGCTTTTGTTATATATTACATGTTTACAATTGTATAGTAGAAATATGAGTTACACATTTTCTGAGATAAATATGATTTCCCTTTTATATTATTAAAAAGTATTGATTTATAGCATTTCTTTTTAGATAAATAATTATGTATAAAATTAAGGATATTGATGTTTATTGCGGCAATTAGGTAGTACTTAGATATTATTTAACAATTTGTTAGGGATTAGATATTTCTAGGGATTTATAGAATTATATGTATAAAAAAATTGATCATGCATACAATATGCAACAATACTGAGTAAACAATTTAATGTGTATTAACAAGTTCTTTAACTTTCACCAGGTTGTATATATAAGAAGCATACCAAAGTTTTAATGAAAACGTGACTGTTTTTATACAAGAGCATTAAGTTGTATTGTTCCAAGTGTGACACACGACGTACAGATCAAATGTTTTTTTGTATATTTCATTTGATATTATATATTTATCACTTTGTAGATATCTGTCAAGATGTTTTGTATGTTAGAATAATTCTACTTAAATACGGAAAAATTATTATGCATGAAATTAATATTTGTACTGCTTAGAAAAACATAATTTATGCTCTTGGTATATAATTCATACCACATTATGTAAACTTAATTATCAGATAGGCACGTGAACTTGTGCACATCATTTCTTGTTATTGTAGCAGCATGGGCGTCTGTAGGAATGTACCTTGAAAATCAGTTAAAGTAAAAGTTATATTGTCATAAATCTAAATTATTTGCACAGTACAGTGTGTTACATATAAAAACATTTAATAAAAGATTAGAACTTTTGCGATTCCAGGAGAGGCTGTATCTGCTTGGTTTATGCATTCAACACCTGCAGACGTCCATGTATCCAAACTGGGATTCTATACTAACTCTTTGGCGTCAGTTTATTTGAAGGAATATAAAATTATGCTAGAATATTTTTCTTATGTTCGCAAAATTGAAATTTTCTCTCTAATAAATCGTAACTCGTAGTTTAAGGTAATATTATTTAATGCTGTAAATTGGAATATCGTGAAAGATGATTTATAGTTTTAATTAACTTGACACTTTCAGATTAATGCAAACGATAATATCATACGTACGTTGCAATGACTTGACAGAACCTATAAAAATAGTGGCCTTAGAAAGAAGTAAAAATCAATCCGAAGAGGAAGCTCCATTTTCTATTTATAGAGATATTTTGTTTTTGGCATTTATTGCTGTCGGTGGAGGAAATATTCATCAAGGTAGAATTTATTAAAGATAAAGTTAAAAGGCTTAACGCGTTTATGCAGCATGTGTTATACATTCAATTATTTTAATTTTTATATTAGATTTATACGATGATTATTTTCTTTTTTCCTTTCTTTTTTTTTCTTTTTTTTTTTTTTTTTTTTTTTTTTTTTTTTTTTTTTTTTTTTGTAATATCGATATAATCGTTTAATCCATGAATTGTATTTTTCAGGAGTTTTCGATAAACAGTACGGTTCCGCTTTAGAACGATTAACAGAAAATGAAGAACATCTACTTCATAAACAGGATGCTCCTCCGTCCCTAATGTCGCTATGTTGTAGACATTATTTTAAACAATTAATCGTTTGAAAAAAATAATCGAATGCAATGGGTATTATGTTCACCAAGATACTCGTAAAAAAAATTTTGGGAGAAAGTGTATTGGATTAGAGTTTAGAGACCAAACATATAAGATCGAATGCACAATGCACGCGAAAATTGTTAATATCGTGCCAGCCAACAATTGTGACAAAGATCATTATAATGTATCAAACGTTGTTACGCCATTTAACGAAAGTGATTGTTTATTTTATTACAACGATTCTTATTATTCCCCGTTATTGCATGCGGGTCAAAAGTAACGTGAATCAGATTAGCGTAACTTACGCATTCAATAACATAGAATTTCTTATAAATGATATACGTCCAATATCTAATACCATTTCCGTTTTCACACGAAGTTATTTATATCGCCTTGAATTGAAATCGAGATATACATATGGATCGTTAAATCTAAGAGTATAATATGGAAATATGCTAAGTACCAAAGAATTTATAAATTTCATAGTGACACCTGCATAACAGCTGTATTTTTCCAGATATTTTGACGGACATTTTTTTTTCTCATTGTGTTTTATATAAATCCTTGTGTTTCATTATTCAAAGTGCGACTTTACAGGCGAGTCTACAAAGTTGCTAGTCATTGTTTACTTTAACATCGAAAAGACGGAGATCGATGTTTGTGAAATTTAATAATATTCAACTAATAGGACCTGGTAATATATATTTTCCTGTACTCTTAGATAGAACAAACATATATATGTACGACCAAAAAACAGAATGTAAGTATTGTTTTTATGTATCGTACACCTTTCTGAAGGCATATAGCAATGTGTGAATTTTGGCCAATATATGTGGCTGTAGCATGTATGATCTAAATACGTAGTTTGCTATTAGTAATGTGGATTTCGAACGATGTTGTTATTTAACGTGAGGGGGATATTGAATCTATAAGCTTTGTTTAAAATTTTGAAAGATCAAACGGAGCGGCTAATAAACGAGCTAGAATTTTAGATTACTTTGTGTAAAATAGCAAGAGAAAGGGTTGTCACTCATAGTGAATGAATGAAGGTTGACCTTATGACATGTATGTTTATCAAAGCACGTATGCATCGATGCGTTTTGTGTTTTCTTGCGATAAAAAAAAAAAAAAAAAAAAAAAAAAAAGAAAAAAACTCGCAACAATGAATATTATAAATATCTTATAGAATTTCTTCTCCTGCCTATTTTTTCTTGTGCTTTCTTTGTTTTTATGCCATGTACATTTTATCTTGAATACTGAACGAACAAACAAAACATAAAGAAATAAATAAATGTATTATTGCACGCGCGCTCACACGTATAAACATACATACTTATATAAACACATAAATAAATGACATATAGTAGATCAATAAAAGTCGATCTCCGACATATTTTACAGAAAATAATATCGTCCGTTTAGTAACTGAGGCATAGAAATCGCGTATCTTAATTGTAAATACAATTGATGATTGATACAAATTAAATTTATTCGACAGTAATATTTAGTATTTTTTATTAATTGCGCTGTATCGCGCGCAGAATATAAAGTTATTGCGCAGTCCGATTTTATAATAAAATGGAATGCTTGCCAATTGCATGTGCATATAAGTACTTGTATATAAAAGCGCATGTATACCGATCGATCTTGCGAAATGAAATCATTTGTTATGTAAAATTTGCATGTGTACAAAATAACATGCACA
The DNA here is from genome assembly GCA_918808275.2 of Dolichovespula sylvestris. NCBI lineage: Eukaryota > Metazoa > Arthropoda > Insecta > Hymenoptera > Vespidae > Dolichovespula > Dolichovespula sylvestris. The sequence goes on along the minus strand of OU964963.1, from coordinate 3,079,112 downwards.
TAAGAATGTGCACGTGTACAGCCTTGTATATGCACCATAGGTATGTGTATTGATGATGGATTTCTTTGGCAATATTGTGCAATACAGGACTGGTTTGTTTTGAATTAAACTATTAAAATTATTTAACAGAATACTGTGTATATACGAACAAATAATAAAAATTAGATCGTAATTTTTCCGTGGGAAATTAATCACGAAGAAAGCATAGTGTATTCAGAGACGTGAAAGTATATAGTTATTAGCAATTTTCTCTCTCTTTTTTATTTTTATTGTGTATTTTATATATATATATATATATATATATATATATATATATATATATATATATATAAACTCACACCGATATCATTTTAACTTCTCATATTATTTCTACAAGTAATTCTTCTTGTTCTATAAAAACGGTCCATCCTGTATCTATACGAATTATTATCAGCTAAATGTTGATAAAGCCATATACAAAAAAAAAAAATATGTAACTATTTTCGATAATATACCGCCTTTAAACTTAACAGGACGAGTGTGAACTATGACCTTTCATTTTCCTTAATATATGTACAAAGCAATAAAGGTACTAAAATGCATTAATTACTTAATAATGCAAAAATATAGAGATTGTTTATAATATGTATATGTATATATATATATATATATATACATATATATATTATGTATATACGAATTTGGTAGAGAACCTTTGATACAGTCTTTTATTTGAGCAGCACGCGCGCAAGAAGCAATAATTAATACTCGAGAAGGATATAATCGTATAACAGGATGAGCAAATTGCAAATAAACTCGTATAAAAAGATAAAAAAAAATGTTGTTTTATCACGAGCTCGTTTGTTATTATCAATATTTATTATATCGTAAGTGTCTTAGACAATTTGAAGAACGATCTCCGAATAAAGTGAGAAATTCATTAATTCTACACTCTTTTGATGTGTATCACAAGAGAACGAAGCGAATAATATTATATGCGTGAACACAGCATTTCTAGCGATTATTATACAAGTAGTATTATTGTTACATTAGTATGCATAATAGCGGAGTTCCTAAACTATTTTCTTTGCAATATATAGAAATCGTCTCTCATTCTTCAATCCTTTAAAAGAAAAGAGAATCAAATATATATATATATATATATATATATATATATATATATATATATATATATATATATACACACACACAATTTGCGGTATATACACACATATATATATATACGTACATAATGGTAAATGTACACACATACGCGCGCTCGCGCACACACATACACGACGTCACTCACGAAATAGAAGTTAATGTTTAAAACAGTGTTATATGCGATAAATCATGTTTATTTCATAACAAATAATACGTTCCACACGTAAAGACAACACACATGTAAACATATATACATTAACATTTTCGAAAAGCCGAAATTACAAAATAACACATGTGCCTTTTAATTATATGTATATTGTAACGCGTAGAAGAGAGTTATATCGACGTCATTCCTTCGTATACCTTTTGTATAACGTTAGGCGATATTAAAAAAAGAAAAAAAGAAAGGAAAAGGATAAAGAGAAAAAGAAATGATTGTAAACCAATTTCACTCGTAATTAACTTTTGAAAATTATAAAATTATACATATGATATACGTGTATATATATATATATATATATATATATATATATATATATATATATATATTATGCAGTATATTGAAACAAAAAAGCTGATGGCGTCCTTATAGGTATCAGTCTCTGTCCACCGCTTCTATCTACGACTACGTAATAATTACGTCCGTTAATGTTATGTCGTTTACCCATAAAAGATGTATTCCCTGCATTATAATGATATAATGGTGGTGGGCTTCTCTTAATTACACTAACGTTATTATCCCGCCAATGATTATTATTGGTGTTAGCGTACAAAGGTAATCGTGATTTCCAAGAAGATTGTTCTGAATTTTCTTTGTACTTTATAATTGGTTTTGCAACTATTGATGATTGCTTCGTGTTTTTCTTATTCTTCGTATAAGAATTAATATACTTGACGATAAGTTCCATTATGAAAACGATCATTGCAATAATATATCCGACTATAATAACTTTGTAAGTCAACAATAAATCAGTATTTCCCAGTTTCCTTTCCATCGATTGAAGATCCACCGGACAAATATTAGCCAATGGAAGATCCCTTTCTTTCACATACTTAATTAAACCGGATTCTATCAGAGAAGATAACCTGTAAGAACATAAATAGATTTCTATAAACATTTTCTTTGACATTATTATATTCGTACGAACTATGTTTAATTTATAATTAATTCTCTTAACTATTACAAAAGATTATAGTATTTTACACTTTATTTATGGCATCCACGATAGTCGATTCCAAAGGGAAAGCGAATGCCCGATTTTTGGAGAGAATACTTCCTGGCATGACAACATAGGTACAACGTTTGTTGTGCTCCAAACCTTGACGAGTCTTATTGATATAATCCTCGAATAATAACTTTCGAAAATAGTGACGTTCTCCGAGATAAAGTTTTTCTATACGGATGATTCATTTACAGAGAGAAAATTTTTAATCAATGTAACGTTCATTACTAATCCTCTTTCTATAATTAATTTAGAAATTTACGAACTATTGTCGATGGTATCAAAAATGATACTTGCTGGTTCTTTGTACATTCTAATATATTCTCCTTGAAATTTGGTTTGGTTTAACAATGTTATTTCATTTTTATAAGGCTAAAAGTAATAAATCGAATCGTTAAAATATATAACTATTATAAATAATACTTTAGTATGAAAATGGTACAATTAAAAAATGAATATTAATATTATTAAAGAACATTCAACCTGAGATAAAAGATAATCTATCACACGTCCTTTCAAAGTGACCCATTTGTATCCTTTGTTCACTATATCTTTTATATTGTTAATTGGTAATGTAAATTGTGGTTTCGTAAGAAATGCTGTCAAATTAGCGGTATAAAATGAAGTTAGAATTAATATAAAAATCCACCAGGTAGCGAAGAGCATCCTTGTTGAATCTGAAGTAATGATTTCATGTAATAATATTACTGATATATTAAACTCTCTATATATGTAATGTATGTGTGCGCGCGCGCGCGTGTTGTGTATATACACACGAGCGTATGAATAAAATACATGTAAACAAATTATGCAACATTAACGATTTTTCAATATGAATTATACTAACGATATGTACATACACGCAATATACCTGTTTGAGCGACGATCGTTGATCCTTGTTTGAGTAATGCACTGTAAACGAACCACATGCAAGATGGTAAATTATAATTTTCTCCTTCCGTACCTTTCCAAAGTTTCAACCTACGTCGAAAGAATTCTCATTTATTTTTTAATAAGCCATTATCTCGCATATCTATACTTCGATACCGTACGTTTTATTACTAGACAATAATATCGACAATGTTTTAGTGCAAATAGAGAATCCATGAAAAAAATTCATCAAGTATATACATGCTAATTATTGCATCCAACGAAATAATAGAATGTTAATTAAATTGGAATTTTGTATTTCTCTGCGAACCTAATTAAGGAAAACAAATAAATAGTCGGGCCTACGACTATAACGGCTGTAAGAACGCAAAACCAAACGGTATTGTCGAATGGTGCTAGAAGACCAGAACCAGTTGCAGATTCTTCAGGTCTTTTCATTATAGCTGTTAATTCGAGCTCGTCCAATGTTGTACTGAATGTACAATAATTGTTCAGGTCATCTAATATGGGCACGAACGCCGCGATCATGTCTACTTTCTGATAAAAGAAAAATAATTTCGTAATTGAGAATAAAAATTATTTTTTATGTATTTATTTGTTTTTTTTTTTGCGTTCGGCACAAAAAAGAATTTGTACCTTTTCATACAACATGTTTACAATTCCTTGATACTTGTTTCCGAGTATTTGTTCCTTCGGTGGTACAATAATGTACGTAAAATTTAATTTATTACTCAAAAGATCGAGAATATAAAATGCGTACCCTGTTCCTTTCCATTCACCATTTTCTTGAATTATTCCGGAAAATGGCATATCCTAGATGCATAATTAGTATCTCGATTATATTATTTTTTTTTTTTTTTATATAAAATTAAACGTAAAACAACGATCGTTGAATGTATTTGTCTAGAGCATTCTATAGATTTTAATTATAATAATTATAATTAGATTAGACTTAATTATAATTAGATTTTAATAATTAGATTTTATATTATAATATATAATTTTATCAGGTGAAAATATCATGTTAATAAAACTTACGTCCCACGAAGAAACTTTTAAAACCGAAGGAATTGCCACCTTTTTGTTATTTTCAGAATTCAGCTTGTCTAAAAGCGAATTAAAATTTTTTCTTTTCTTTATTGTTAATAATTCAGATGAAAAAATGGATGAAAAATTATGTTATTTAATTCGTAGAAAATAATTTAATTCGTAAATGCATTAGAAGTAAAAATCTTTTGACATTATAAAAATATTATTTAGCGTTAATATAAACATACGTATATACATATATATATTTATTAATTTTGTTTCAGAAAACGGTACCTTGCATAGTTGTTTCCGAAGATCGTCCGATGTGAAAAGAATTCAGGATAATTATGATAAATAAAAAACAATGAAGATTAGTCATTTTAACACTCGATGAAACTACATTGTTCCGCATGTGTTCCGTTCAAGCTTAATGCTCGAAATAGATTTTTGTTTAGAAATAACGTGATATGATGTTACCAAGCACTCGAAAGAATCGATCCTTATGACTTTTCATACGTTTAGAACTAAACGCAGGACATAGTAACACTTTGCTTATGAGTGTGTGTATATGTCCTACGTCACGCAATGGTAAACGTATTAAAAATGATGATCCTTATTATCTGTCGACCAAGCCTTTTCAAGGACATTTCTACGATAGTCGATAACATCGCCGTTTATTTTAACGAGAACTTACTTTAATAATAAAAATTTATACATAATTCAATATAATTTATTTATGTTTTTTCTGATCACAATTACTTTTTTAAAATTATCTAATTCTTTTTTTATTTATTTAATCACAATCGATCTTTTAAAGGAATATAAATAGAAAAGGGAACAAACGATTATTGTAGCTGAATAATAGATTATTTTATTTTATGAACGAACATTATATAGTTCGTTTGTTTCGTAATAAAAGGTTCTTACCGCGATTATTCAATTTGAATATATCAGTGAAATCGGTGGCTCTTCGAAATACTTACCTGAAAGCTATTTGTTTTAATGATACAATAAAATTTTAATTTTTTATGTAATATAAAATATACTTTTCATATTTTGTAACATAAAAATGCAAAAGATATTGTTTTTTAAATATTATAATCGATTATAAGAGGAACGCACATACATATCGCATTACGTCCATTTAGCAGTAGTTTAACAATTGGCCTACAGATATCGCATATTTAGAGCAACGTTATGGCGCGTACGCAATGAATGATAACTTTTAATCGGTCGACGTATATGCGAAAATATTGTTACTCTGTGAATAATTAAATATTTCTACAACACGTCTGATAAATAATCTGAAAGAATGATATCAATTTATGGACGTAGTCAGTGTTACAAAAATTAGTTTCATGAGAAGACTCTTTAAGGGAGCGCCTCAAGATTCACTTTTGAACGTGCTTGACGACGGTTACGAGTAAAAGCAAGGATCTGATTGGATGAGAAGTACCGACGTTCTCCTTTGTTCGTTCTTTTATTTTTTTTTGACAGAAGCTACAAATTTTTGTTGGCGTATGTTTCATGAAGTTTTCTACAACTTCTGGTATAAGATTATCGAATATCCATTTGTGTATGATCAAAATGTACAAGGAACACCTTCCCTTCTTTTTATAAACCCTAAGCCCTAAATTTTTTGCAATAAGGATAATTCATTGGATGGTTCTTTCTAGAGAAACCGTTAGAAGAATCCGTTGTGTTTCCGTTTGAACGATCTAGTGCACATTTGTCGTCTAAGTGCGCGAACCACTCCCGGCTGGTGTTAACGTGTTACTATCGCGGTAAGTTATTCCATCGTGTTAATTAGATTTTACAAATATTTTTTTATGCTTGAATGTATTCTGTGTCGAATAAGCGGCAAAGTGATGTATTTCGAAAAGGAAATTCGCTGCTTGACATCCGTAGCACGTTGATAAGAAATATGTCGATCGCAAGTGTTTTATAGGACTGGAATGTCGTTATACAAATTTTTTCTCTCTTTTTTATTTTAGCACAAGCCCAATAAATTTTTCTTTTTCCTTTAATTTTTTGTTTGGTCGGAAGGAAATATACGTAAAGAATATACGTAGAATTTTATTAATTTGTATGCACATGTGACCTACTTTCACATATTCAATATGATTAATGTTTTATTTTATGTATGTGTATAAGCTTAGTATATCATACTGTTATTGTATTTTATTATTGGTACGTGTCTACAGAGATAACAAAATGGCTGTTAATGTGTATGCAACAAATGTGACCACCGATAATCTAAGTCGTCATGACATGTTGGCATGGGTTAACGATTGCCTGCAATCATCGTTTACCAAGATTGAAGAATTATGTACAGGAGCTGTTTATTGTCAATTTATGGATATGCTCTTTCCTGGAAGTGTACCTTTGAAGAGGGTAAAGTTCAGAACTAATCTTGAACATGAATATATACAGAATTTCAAAATTCTTCAAGGTGGTTTCAAAAAAATGAGCGTTGATAAGGTGAGTTATCAATCTGTTTTTTTCCTTTCTCTACGAATAAATTAGACATATCAATTGAAAAAAGAAATAGGACAGTTAAGATTTATATGAGACGTTTATAATTAGAAGAATAGTATTTGTAGAACAAGCAGGTTTATACAAAGAAATCGTTACAAGAAATTACTTTTTAAGATTTTTAAGTGCATAGGATTAATCTTATCATTGAACAAAGGCATAATCATTTAGTTAATGGGAAGTATATGAAGAGAGCTAAAAGTTATTTATAGAATGAAAAAGAGGAAGTATATATGTAATTATTGTATTTTGTAAAGTAAAAAATCAACCCCTAAATAAATATTTTCATCGTATGATGATTTAGTTTGCTTAGAAGTTCAATAAAATTATGATGGGGATGGTTCAGGTTATACCAGTGGACAAGCTGATAAAGGGACGCTTTCAAGATAATTTTGAATTTCTTCAATGGTTCAAGAAATTCTTTGATGCAAATTATGATGGTCGTGAGTACGATGCCTATGAAGCTCGTGGTTGTATACCGCTAGGTTCTGGTGTCGATGGAACTCATAATCTATCAAATCCCCAATTGGTACCTCTACCTCCTCAGTCGAAGCAACCACAAATGCAACAAAAACATACACAACAGCGTAATATATCTTCAAGGCAACAGCAGGGTATATTAATAGTTTCATCACAATGTTGCCTTTTATATAGATCATTGCACGACCACTAATTTACTGCAAATTGTCACTTCATTAGAATTGTATACACATTTCGAATATTTAGATAGAATGCAAAGCATAAATATAGAAAATATAAAAAAATATGCAAAATTCGTTTATCATACTGCTTTTAAAGTTAGCTCAAAATTTACTATGTAAATTATGCTGCTATAGTATAGGGGTAGAATTTCTGCTTTGCTTATACATATTTGGTCCTATATAATTCCATAAACAAATGCACAACAATGCCTGTTAAAATGTATTATTCACTATGGCACCCAGTCCCATATTTTAATACTTCCAATTCATTATATGAAATATTGTTTATAAAAAGGTAAATTATGCATGCCTTAAACAAATGTTAATTACTATTGTTAAATGTAAATTAAATCAAATTCTAATTGTGTGATGGTACCAGAAGGATTTCAAGGCTGTTATTTTTAACAGTCTATAAATACTTCTAAGTAGGGGGCAACTGTTTGTATTAGGAGACATCAAAAGACCAAAATAATACACATCATTTACTCTATAAAGAATATAGTATGTGGTACCAAGTATTAAATAACATGAAATATACATTTTCATTAGAAAGGAAATATTATCTTTGCTTATAATAAAATAATGGTGACAAGATTTGTTAAATTACAGCTAAGGAATATTTAAATATTATTTCTCTTAGAATATGTACATTTATTTTACAATGTTATCTATATGTAAATAATTACAATTGAGTAGGTTTGTTTAAAATAATTAATATACAAATATACATATATTTTAAATGTATTAATTTTATTTAAGGTATTTATAAATTATTTTATATATTATTTATGGAGATTTTCAAATAATTATTACAGAACTTAACTATATACAAATTTTCTAAGTCTATTGAAATAATAGGAATAATAACATTATACTACTGTGGCAGTTTTGATTCTATAGAATACATTGTTTTGTTATTTTTTTATTTTGTTCCATATGTCTTCTACCAATTATTTGCAGATAGTGCCAATTGACAAGCTGGTGAAAGGCAGGTTCCAAGACAACTTTGAATTTTTACAATGGTTCAAGAAGTTTTTTGATGCAAATTACTCAGGAGCAGAACCCTATGATGCACTTGCTATGCGAGGAGGTGAAGCTATGGGTAGTGGTGGGAATACTGCACCACGTGGCTCAAATGTGAAACGTCCTTCACCACGTGATGTAAACTCAGCTAAAACTATCACTCGTACTGGTATATTAAAAATATTTTTCATTATAGACCAATTTTGAAATTTAATGATTGCATATAACACAAGCGTATTAAGTAATTGCAAACATGATAATTAAGAGAAGGTTAGAGAGTTATATTATTAATATTTGTTTATTAATTTAGTATGAATATCTAATACTTATGTTATATTTAAAAGTAATCTTTTACAGAAACATGGTTCTAGTCAAGATATATTATAGTTGACATAATTTATCTTATTGATAACTGTATATTTATTTCAGTAATTTCATCTAAAAATAATTTTTAATTTATGAACATACAACATTAAATATTATAGTTTTACTGACATGATGTGATGCTGGTCTATTATGTCTTATAATGCAAATTTGAATTTCCCCATAGGTGATGGAACTCAATCTGTACAGGCACCTAGTATGAAGCCTTTGAACAAACCTAGTAATTATTTTTTTATTATTTTTATTTATTTTTGTAATGGTATTTTATTGTCGTGAATACTAAGGAAATAGTTTAGCATTTTTTAAATTTTTTAACAAAATTTATAGTACAAGTTAAAGAACACTATTATTTAGAATTAATAATTAATGAAAATTGTTTAAAGTTTAACCCATAATATTTTAACAAGAAGGATGCATTTTTTTACAATTTGTAGAAGACGTGAAGACTGATAAAAGCTTTCAACTTTTCTAATTGAATCAATAGAAAAATTGTATTGGCATTTTTGTATATAATTCATTGTGTTTATTATGTAAATTAATGCATGTATTGCAATGTTTATTGTCTGGCTATATTTCTTGCATGTGCATGTGTGTATATGGTAAATAACTAATATTAGTCATTTAAATTAGTACTTAACAATTAATTTATCTTGTTAATAATTAATTTTAATATGTATATTGTATTAGTAGTGATAATTATAAACTATACACAAAATTTCTTTAATAGATAATTGTTAATCTTAAAAATTTTTTAATTTAGTGAATAAAGCTCAACCATTCCGCCCTCAACAAAAGACCGTAGCAGTAAATCGCGGAGATACCGAAAAAGTTGAAGAGCTCAGTGCACAGGTTTGTAAATTTATTAACATTTCGTCTTTTATTCTTTATCTTATAATATAGGAGTACAATTATTTTATAATATTTTTTATTCACAGGTTGTGGAGCTTAAAATGTCGATCGATGGTTTAGAAAAAGAAAGAGATTTCTACTTTGGAAAATTACGTGACATAGAAGTAATATGTCAAGATTGTGAGAATGGTGATCCTCCTCCTATTATACAAAAAATATTAGATGTTCTTTATGCAACAGAGGTAAGTTGAAATTTTAATTTTTACACTTATCCAATGTTAAACAAAAAACGAGTTATATAAAAATAATAGTCCACGAAATGATAATAATCGAATCATAAATTTACCTGTTTATGTAAAATCTATGATAATGATGGAATTTCAAACGTAACTGCGATGAAAATTATTTTTATAAATTAATTTTATATAAAGATTTGTTATTATACTGCAGTTATTTCAGGATTATGAAAATGATGAAGGAGAAAGCAAACAGACATAGTAACATTTTTTATTTATTTTTAATAGAAGGTCATTCTCTTAATGAAGGCAATATTGTAAAATTATAGATTTTCTTAATGAAGGTAATGTTAAAAATTTATGGGTCTTAATCAGTCCATGTTATTTTGTTTTGTTGAGACTCTGTGGTCGTAATTAAAATTCATTGTATTGATCGTATTGGAATGAGTATTTTAATATTCAATTAAAAAATGAATACTAAATAAAATGTATTGTAGGAATTGTTTAATTGTTTCACTAAAAGTATATATTATTGGATAATACTATATATCTTACTTATTGAAAATAGCAATTGGTTTACAAATTGATGCCCATGTGATTTATGTTTTTAGTATACTGATTTCAAACAAATTAAATAATATCCTATCCTATATGGTAGTAATAGAAAAGACAATTTTAACCGATTACTGTATACGTTTATAATAAGGGATGAAGCATTAATTCTTTATTTAGAAATGGTTTAATATTTTTCTAGGATGGATTTGCACCGCCGGAAGAATTAGAGGGAGATGGGTTGGCCCCTGACGATGAAGAAGAGTATTAACATTTTTTTACTATCATAAAAACAAGGACACAGTAAATCATCCAAGTGCATCTCCTGTTTATTATATCTGCGAGCCAGTACCAGTACTCCTTGCATAATTAATAATAAGTCACTCTGTATAGTTGTTCAATCATTTGTGCGTAAGTTTTGTTGCTGATGTTCACAAAGCTCATAAGGATTCGCACGAGAATTAGGCCCCGACACTTTTATAGTGCACTCGAGTACTTGTACTTTTCGTGTTTTTTCTTTATTTTTTTTTTTCTCTTATATACTTGCAGTATTTTTTTTCCTCCTTAACCACTAGTTAACACATATAAAAGACTTATTGTATTGGTATATAACTTACTACTAATTGTTATTTCTTCCTTAACGACATTAACCATGTTTATAAAAAATTAAGTGAAGTGGTGATTAAGAAGGAAAAAAAAAAAGAAATTGTCAGTAGTAAATTATATGATAATACAGTGAGTGTCCTTCATCATGTAACGGCTGCCATTTTTGGATTTACTATATTAATCATATTTTATATAGGCTCAAAAGAAATTTACGAATATTAGTATATCACAAAGTAGCCTGAATTTTTATGCAACGAGCATGTTAATCATTTTTTTCTCCATAAAGTGCAAAGAACGTTTCTGTTTATAGTTGCACTATACCTGTGTCGATAAGCGTCGAAGCTTCTATTTCTTAATATTTTGTTTTATGAAATGTCTATATTTTTAGAATATCATGCTGTTAATCCACAGTTAAATGTTAATAATGTCACTCGAGGCGTCCCTTCGTGTGTAATTCAAATGAAGATTGCAGTCCATTCTTTGATGTGAGATAGTGCTGTACGCCAATTATACCGATGTTGATTTTAATTTTTGTAATATAACTGGAATGTATGTAAGAAAGTTTTAGTATTTGTGGTACAAGACTAAAAAGAAACAAAAAAGAAAAAAAGGAAATATATATATATCCTCGTGATTCTTTCGTCACTAACGATGCGATGGCACAATATGCATAGTTAAAAAAAGTTAGATGAAAGAAAACGAATTTCAAACAAAGGAAACGAAAATGATAGAATTAGTCGCAAGTTTTTTTTAAACCTTCGTTTATCATATTCTCCGTAGTTACGTGAAAGTTTCTACATATTATTAAATTTATTATATAACTCTTTATTATATACTTTTATTAATAATATTTTAATATCGTACGTTCTGAAAATACTTGAACTTTCCTATTAAACAATTTTTTCTATTTACTCAGAGTCAGACTAATGGGACAAACATTTGTTACACGATCTCACGTTGGACAATATACTATTCGTCTTAATAATAATAATAATAATAATAATAATAATAATAATAATAATAATAATAATAATAATAATAATAAGAATAATAATAATAATAATAACAACAACAACAATAATAATAATAATAATAATAGAAAAATTCGCTAAACGCTTCTGGTGTCAAATCTTCGTCTATCAATACTAATCGATCGTGAGAGATATGGGTTTGAACAAACGACGTACATATTTGATTTGTTCGAATTAACGTATATCATATCCTGGTGAAGTGGTGCATGTCCTCGAAAATAGTGCATTTGCCATCATCAATGCTAAATGAAATATGGAATTTTTATTGCGCGCGAAACGGATTTGAATGTTGCAATGAATGCATCATTTCTTTGAATACTATGAAATAGAAAAAGAAGACAAAAAAAAGTTAATACGATACAGTGTTCCCTCGTTAGGAGAAATTTGTGAAATTGTTTGAGCAAGAGATATTAAGAAGTGGAAGATATAAAAATTGTGTGAAAGGATTTTAAGGATGGAGGATTTGCTTAAACGCGTGTATGATGGTATGTATCGTGTACGTGTGTTCTTGCAAATTGAAAGTTTGATCTTCAAGGGATTGAGAAAAAAGAGAAGAGATTCCTCGTAAAACATTTAAAACGCCAATGATATTCAAATGATAATCTTAACAAAAGAAAAAAAGAGATACAAAAGGAATGTCTCGCCGATATCGTCGAATTAAAATTAAGAATTTACTCCATACGTACGACTTGCTCTATATAATTTTTTTTTTTTTTTTTTTTTTTTTTTTTGATAAAGATATATAGGTTTTTCTCGGCTTGCGCCTTATTCGTTCGTATATGTATGTGCGTGTACAACGTTAGGTAACACGGTTGTGCTTCGGAATTGCATTCAACGATGATGTAATAAACGTTTAATAAAATCAACATGGGCGCTGTTACACGTAATTTATTTGCAATTTTTCTATTGAAAAAAAAAAAATAAATAAATAAAATAAAAAAAAATAAAATATGAAGAAAAGTTGTGCTTTATCGTATTGCTATTGATAAAGAAAGAGTCGCTTTACAACATACGAAGCTCGATGATGTATCGATACTTATCATTTTAAATATACGAAGTACATATCTATCTTTGCACATTAAAAATATCGACAAGTATAATTAATTAGGATTGCACTTATGAATTTGTATGTTTCATTTGAAGAAAAGAAAAAAAAATAAGAAAAAAAAAAGGAAAGAGAGAAAGAAAAATCTTTATTATATAATATGGACGTGTGAAAAATATTTTTTAATAGAACATTTAGAATAATGTTAAATTTACGTGATAATTAAAAACACGACTGTATACCGCGAGGTATTTATCAATTCTTATTAATTTCATAATTTCTAAGCTCTCAAATTTAAGATATATATATATATATATATATATATATATATATATATATATGTATATGTATATGTATACATATATTTTTTTTTGCGAGGATTGTTCAAGTTTCTAGGATTCTAGTCCGTTTAACGAGATTATCCTTATCTTCCTTGATTTAAGAGAATCATTTTCAATGACTGATTTGTTATCTTTTACTTTTTATTACTAATAATAGGTACACATAATTTAAGGAGATTAACGAATCAATCTTCACATTATGTAGACGATACATTAATAAATAAATAACTCGTAAGAAATGAACGAATAAGTGACACAATTTTTGTGAACCTCATATAGTAAATAGATATGTAAAAGACGTTAATAGAATATACTATTGTTAAATATTATCGCGGTAGAAGGACACAATCGATTGTCTACGATTCCGATAAGTATCGATAGACGATTACAACGCCAACGGCCTTTAAACTGATTCAATGACATTGCTTCAAACAGCAATACTGAATAATTACAAAGAAGAAATGGCTTTTTAAAAATTAAATAATAAAAATAAAAAAAAACAACAATCTTTTCGGTAACATAATCAAATTAAAACAAGTGTAATGTAATCTTAAAATTGACAAACGTATAAAATTCAAAACGCGATGTCTTCATTGATCGTAGCACACGATCAACGCATCATGATGTTAGAATTCGCAGTTGAGAACGTAAGAGTCGAAAAGATAATTCGATAGTTTTTCCCGCCAGAATTTTATACGATATTAATTTTTTCGTTTATCGTAGTTGCACGTACCGTGGAATTCCATATTTGACAAGGCAATATTGAAGAAGGTAACGGTAATGTTTCGTTTTTTGGATGAGGATTGGACCGAGCTTTTACCAAATCGCCGCGATTATTGTTCTTATCGTGGTTCGAATTACGAAAACGAACGATTTTATGGTGGACGTTCGGTAGTCTTCGCCTTGCCTGAATCAGCTTTAGAAAAACCCATGAGTGCGATCGATATTCAAATTTACGTATTTAAAGAGATATGTGATTATTTCGAGCTCGACTCCTGCGAGAACGTTGGATTTATATTATTGAGAGTCGATCATTTGATTAATTCCATTATCAAGGAGTTACAAGAACGTAAAGAACTTGGTTTATATTTGTGCAATTCTCATGAAAGCGAGCCTATTTCGAGGTATAATTGAATTACGATATATTTTATTCGAACGTATATTACAATGAAATAATTTAACAATGATTAAAATTATAGATCATTGGTAGGAACATACACGTTGATGAACGACGATTTAAAGAACACTGACGCGACAATAAAAATATATATACGTATCACTTATCTTGGCAATTGCGTTATCACTGAATTTGAGAACAGTAGAGGTATAAAAACGGCGTTTCATTGTCGTAAGGATAACGTTGAAGGACATCCTTACCAATTACGCGAGTTAACATCAGAGAATCTTAAGACTGGTTGTTGGGGTAGTCAGTCCTATCTAACACCGGCAATTTTAAAGAAGTTAAAGTGTTACTGTGAGAAGGATAAGATAGAGAAAAAAATATTGGCCCAAATGATAGCAGAAGCTGAAGCTGCTCGTGAGGCTGAAGCTGCTCGTGCTGCCGAAGCTGCTCGTGCAGCTGAAGTTGCTCGTGCTGCTGAAATAGCTCGTGCTTCTGAAGCTATTCGTGCTTCTGAAGATGCTCGTGCTGCTGAAGCTGCTCGTATTGCTGAAGCTGCTCGTGCTGCTGAAGCTGCAGAAGCTGGGGCATTGAAAGGTCTTGGGAAAGAAGAATCCAAGAAGAAGAAAGATAAAAAAAAGAGCACGGATGCTCCTGATGCTCTTATCCTTGCAGACATCGATAATCTTTACGAAGAAAGGATACGTCTTTTAAAGGAATCAATAAAGGAACAAAAAAATCGAGGTTCAGGTGCCGGTGTAGTAGTTTTTGATAGGAGAGATGGAAGAAAGATTTGTCCTCCATTATTTACTATACCTTGTGATCAAATTTGTTCTCCCACCTTTAATTATTTTTCTCCCTGTTCGAATTTTAAGCCTGTTATCTGTCCAGAACAACTAACATTTACTACACACTGCTTGCCAAATAGAATATGTGCAATAAAATACATATAGAAACTTATTGAACATTAATTATTCATTAAATTTGATATTTTAAAGAAGTAAAAGTTTTAATGTTTAGATCGTTGATCACATTTAATATCACCAAAGACGTTGGACAGACTTTGACATTTATCGATCTTGTTTCTTTTTGCATTCCGACAAGTAAACATCGAAACTTACACTTTCTAAACATGAAAACTTAAAAATTAATACTTTTGATAATTTTCTAATTATTTAAACAGTCGCTAATGTGCGCGAACTACGAGAAACTAATATCTAAAAAAATAGTACAATCGCTTAAACATTAAAAACATGGGAACACGAGAAAAAATTTAAATAATTTCAGTCACATCTTTAATACTTTAAAATTTTACCTCGGGGTCGTTGGCATTACAAAATATAAACACAAACGATCTTTTTATTAACTTTGACAATAACCGAGTCAGTATACTTTTCGATTCCGACGCGTGAATATCTAAACTCTTTCCTTTTAAACGCGAGAACTTAAAAATTAATACTTTATATAATTTTTAATTTATTTAAACAATCAGTATTGTACACGGGTACAATATATTAATATTTAAACAATAATACATTCGTTTAAACATTAGAAATACGGGAACGCGCGAGAAACTTAAAATAATATCGGTTAATTATTTCAATACTTTAAAATTTTATCACGGGGTAGTTGGCCTTGCATAATGTAAACATATACGATCTTCTTATTAACTTTGACAACTGTTGAGTCAGTTTAGTTTTAGACTCCGACGCGTTAACGTCAGAACTCTCTCGTTCTAAACGCGAAAACTTAAAAATTAATACTTTCGATAATTTTTAAATTATTTAAACAATCTCTATTGTACACGCGCACAATATATTTATATTTAAACAATAACATAATCGTTAAACATTAAAAATACGGAAACGCGCGAGAAATTTAAAATAATTTCGGTTGAATACTTCAATACTTTAAAATTTTATCTGGGAGGGAGGGGTTTGACCTTGTGTTATATACTGGTTACTTGTACTGTTACTGAATCAGTCTTCCATTGGACTCGGACGAGTAATCATCGAAGCTCTCTCAGGATGTCTCTCATGCAACCATCAACAAAGAGTTAAAGTGAGTATATTTCTATATCATACATCTCTTAACACATTGTGGTCGGGCGTTTTGTACTGCAGCATTATGGCTGGAGCGCCACTACATATATAAATAACTTTATATGGATACACTTAGCTAAAACTAAAATATTTCGTAATATATACTATGTATGAGAAAGGCCAATAACAAACATTAGTAAATATAGCTTTATTTCCCTCATTCTATCACCCATCTATAAAAAACGTATAACTACGTGGCCCGCACTCTACTCATAGTTTGCGACAAACGTATTTTTACGTGTCCCGACAACAATGTGTTAAATAACTTATACATTTTCTTATTATAACAGTGTTATTAATTATTTTGTTTGAATTATTTTGTTTCAGCCCTTCATTGCAATCGCGCGCGTAGCAATGAAATAATCGAGTGTTTACAACGGTTAAATTAAAATATCGCAGTAGAAGCAGTGTTTGTTCGTTCGCGTTTCGCGATTTAAACGATAAGTGTTTTTGCATAGACTGCGTGCAATGCAGTCGTTAGAGTCAGTATTTGTTCGCAATATTTAATGCTTTTTTAACAGTCGCACAGACTGTATATATAAAAGACAAGAGAGTTCGCGAAGTAGAGTCAGTGATCGTTCGTTAAAAAAAAAAAACTATTGCGTAATAGAGTCAGTGCATCATCGAAGAGGATGATCTCGACCAACTTCGATATCGACGTACCTCATGTTCGACCACCTATGAATCGTCCACCCTCAATTCCGACCTAAATCGCGGACGAGTGTTTTGGAGCCATCGCAAAACTTCATAAGTAGTGAGTGAATTTTTAAGTCTTTCCAATCGCTCGATCATGTCAAGGACAAAATGTCCGAATCGACACGAGCGATTGGTTATAATTAATTAGTAATAGAAGGGCATTTTGAGTTTTTGAAGAAATTTACTCGTGTATGGTTTTTTATTTTTTTGATTAATTTATTAGATCAGGATAGGATCTTCTTGCTTAAATGCGTTTATAATTATTTAAAATTTTGAATATTTTAATTAATTTTTAAATATTTTACTCGCGCGGTAATTTTAAAGAATCGATATTCATGAGTTTTAATAAATAATGAACAAGAAGACATTCGCGATGGATAGTCTCTGGATTACAAATGATACTGTGCATAATTTTCGTGTAATAATTAAAACGATCGTTTGTAAGAAGGAGCGTCCAAGGATTTGCATTATATTATTATATGACCATTAATTAAATATTTAATAAATATTAATTGATTAAAGAAAAGTCTCGATAGAATCATTGCTTTTGAATAAAAGATAGTAGAGTAGATTCATTGCTTTTGAAAGATGAAAGTCGAGTAGAATCATTGATAAAAGACAAAGAAACTTGTAGAATCACAGTTCGTAGGCCCTAGAATAAGTTAATTAATTTTTAGCACAGGATTTTCAGCAATTAATATACTAATTAAAGTTTCTTCCCCTAGGCTTTTTCGATTTTTCTTTTCAGGGTTGTTTTACAATTTAGTTAAGGTTAGCGTTTTCTCTATAGCAGGTGGTTAGGGCTCGAAGCAAAGAAGAGGCTATACACCGAAGAGGCCCCACAGACTGTGGTTCAAAAGGGCATCTATTAGACTATCGAGTTATTATCGAAGATTCATCAGAAATCTTCGAAAATTGCTCTAAGTCATATTTTTATTTTACCATGTTGTTACTCAAATGCTCTTATGGCGATGGGTGTAGAGGATGAAGATTGGAAAATGTGAGACTACGTAACATTCTATCTCTGTTCTTATACGCCTACGTGAATAGAATTATTTTATATTTTATGCATTTTTATTAGTAAAATCGAATCATAAATTTTGCACTCTTTATTTTTCTAAAATTAGATTAAATTCATAATTTTATTTTAATAAAATCGAGTAAAATATTAAAGTCATATATATTTGCGAAACGCTTAAGGTATGGCAATTGTGGGGACCACTGAAACTACCAACGAATAAAGATGCACGTGGAGCTTCACCAACTACTACAAGATATGTCAAGCGTTACTAATATAATATTTCTTTCAGGAAAAATAATTTTTTTTTAGATCGATAATTTTTCAATTATTTAAACAATCTCTAATGTTCGCAGAGATAAATTAATTAATATTTAAACAATAGTACATTCGTTTAAACATTAAAACCACAGATTCGCGCTTGGGATTATTTGATATTTTTCATTTTAATTATTAAATTCGAGTATCATATATTTTTCGCTTTTCGTTTTTATAATATTAAACTAAATTCATACTTTTATCTTTCATTATTAGTATATTTCTTATTTTTGTTAATTTTATAATCATAGTCACGATACGTATAAGATATGGTAATTATGGGAGCACTAAAACTACACCGTATAAAGATGCACGTGAAGATGATACAAGTGGAACGGGATATACGCAGAGTATAATTAATTAATATTTAAACAATATAGCTACGTTATATTATTGAATATATGCACTATCATATACTGTCGATTAATACATGTATTATCGAATTAAAATGAGACGCACAAAAAACTTGTCTGTCACTGTCACTCCTATTTATTAGTATTTAATTTTATTAATTATTACTTATAAGTCTCGGGTAGAACTCATGGGTGTGGGCCATTGTGCGGGCTGTTGTCTTTTCATTCTGCGGCTCTCTTATCTTTTCTTTCGATGACTCTGCTTTTTATCTCAAAATTTTTCTCTTTCCCTTCACCATCATAGATTTTTGTATTCAGGTATGGTCAGGTGGAGCGATATTTATTATATCCACCTCTCGCTCTAAACTCTATCGTTGTAACATGCGCGCACGTTCCGTCTTCCATCTCTTCTTTTTCTCTGCTTTTTTAAATGTTTTTCTGTTCACAGTTAGACGAACCATCATCATCGCGGGACGGACCTTCATCATCACGAAACGAACCTCCTTCTCAACCAACTTTCTTCCTCTTTCTCTACTTCTTTTATCTTTCTCTAACTAACCTTCTTCTCTTTACTACTAAATTTCTTCTCTCACTATTCTTTCCTGTCTCCTCTTCCCCCTTTTTTCGGGTTGGATCATCCAGGGGAATGACCATCGAAGGAAGGATCATCGAGGGAAGGACCATTAAGAGTAGGATCATCGGGTGGGACCCTTGGGATGGGCCCTCGGGTGTGGGCACTTGGGATGGGGCCTTGGGCGGGTCTCCTTCTATCCAAAGGAAAAAATCGAGCTTGATTTTGGTACTACGATTCTGGTCGGGTGGAGCGATATTCAAGATGTCCACCTCTTGTTCCGGGTTTCGTCGTTAATTATTATTATTATTTATAAATCACTAATTATTATTTATAAATCTCAGCTGGACCCATGGGATGGGCCTATGGGTGTGGACCTTTGGGCGGGCTGCTGTCTCATCATCGTGTAAATTTCTAGGGTGGGACCTTTGGGTGTGGGCCCTTGGAATGGGGCCTTGGGTGGGTCTCCTTCTTTCAGTACGCAAAGATTGAGTTCAGTACGCAAAATTTTTCGTTGGGTGGAGCAATATGCGAATATGTCCACCTCTTGTCCTGCGTTTCGTTGTTGTCACGTGCGCACACGTTCCGTCTTTCTTTTCTTTTCTTTCTTCGACTACCTTTCTATCTCATATTTCTTCTCTTTCTTTTGTTCATTGCCAGGTATCATCGAGGGATCGTCGAGGGATCGTCGAGGGATCGCCAAGGGATCTTCGAGAGATCGTCGAGGGATTATCATCGAGTTATACGCGAAAATACGGGAAGGATAGGGAGAACACTCGCGCACGTGTCAGCTGACGCAGACGTGAGCGTTTTCACGGGCGCGATTATACTTCGTTTGATTTCTTGCGTTGTACCGAAAACGCGGATTGTAGAGTAGAGTCAGTTTTTCTAACACACACATACGTGGATGTTCCAGGTGCGATTGAAGGTCCTACCGTGGACTTCGCTTTATTTGCTCGATAATTCGATTGGACGATTATTTTTCACGGACGCAGATTTTAAAGTAGAGTTATCGTTATTTTAACACACACGGAGTGTCGCGGACGTGATTAAAAGTCTCGCCGAGGAGTGTGCTTTTTTATTGTTCAAAATCGGAACGCATAAACATTCGCGTTTAATAATCCGTTGTGTCTCAAGCCGACGGTGTTGGAGGGTGGAGCTATCTGTAAGCGGAGTCTAATACACCCCTGTTAGTTAAGAAGCCTGAAAACTCCCGATGCTGAAAAGCCTAACGGAGCGCGGTCGCGGATTTTAGAGTAGAATCAGCATTAGCTCATGTGTCTCCACATGCAGCAACTTCCACGTAGTGAGACCTTGGTCGGTATTACTTGCGAAGTATAATAGTAAATTATGTAACGCAAGTACTACCAAGGGAATGGCTGCATATTTCAATGTATTTTCAAAATCTAATTCTTCAATCTAATTCTGATTAACCGTTTGACTGCTGAGGAGCGCTATCGCGCTCTTTTTATGTTGTGTCAAAAATGCGAAGAGCGCGATAGTGCTCCTGTTAATTTGACTGAATTATAAGTGCTTATTACCAATTTTACTCACAAAACTAATTAAAACAAATTTATGTAAATAAGTGGTATTTTTTAATTTTTGTTGTTACAAAGCAATACAAGTGAGTTTATTGTATGAAAAGTGTTTAAAATTTTTTCCCATACACGCGCAATTAGTGCCGCAGTTTTGGCATATGTCCGAAAAAATATATCAGCAGCCAAACGGTTAAACACTAAAGTACTAACACCTTACATTATGTATTATTGTAATGCATACGTATTACAATAATACTTTTACAGGCAAATAGATATAGTTTAATTCAAAGATAATTTCTTTAAATTCGCATAATTTATACTAATTATCATATTATAATATTCATATACTAATTACCATATGTTAATTATATTTATTATTCTTTATGGTGTTGTTTTGAAACAAATGCGTACCGACGTCGTATCTAGCACGAATTACTTTGAGACGCATGGACCATCAGTAAAAGGTATACATACAAGAGACTGAGAAGTGTGAGTCTACAGTTTACTAAATTACTTTCTCTAACCCAAAGAAAACAAATTTTTATGATTGCGTGAGGGAATAACCATGTCGTTGAGGTCAACACGCTTGATCTCTGCTTTTAATCTGATGTTAGATGGCAGCACTTAAGCTCTCGTTATATCTGCTTGTATTCACTTTACTGAACAAGGTAAAATGAGGTTATATTTGTTCTTCTATATCAACGTATAAGATATTTTAAAAATTCAAATACAATTGTATTGATTTATATAATATATTATGATTTATATAATATAATAGTTTTATGAAAATATTTTATTTGTATAAAGAGGTGGTATATGCTTTTCGTGTAATTACAGTTTAGATCATTGTAATATAGTTTTAATATTTGTGATGTAATTTTGTGTAAATTTAAATTATTGCAGTTATACAGTATATAAGAATCTATTTTCATTATCAAGGTGTCTTTGAATCATCATGTTACTGCAAACTGTCGCGTTGAGTATTGGGTCAAGAAGCATAAGCACTTCTGCTACCTCCAATCAAATTATTAAATTAACTCGATTAAGAGTTGTTGATAACAGCGAAATAGGGAAACAAGCTATGTTAGAAGGAAAACCACCACGTTGTATTCATGTTTATAATAAAGTAGGAGTTGGGTATATTGGTAAGCAAAGAAAATGATATTTTATGGTAATTATATTTTTAAATGTACAGTATGATAATATTTTATTCTAACAAAGGTGACAGGGTATTAGTTGCTATAAAAGGTGAAAAGAAGAAAGGCATATTAGTTGGTTTAAAGCAAAATCAAAATCCAAAAGTACCTAAATTTGATTCCAATAATATAGTTCTCATAGATGACAATGGAACACCTTTAGGGACAAGAATACATGTTCCGATACCCCATATATTAAGAACATTATTGAAAGAGAAAACTCATAGCAAAGGAGCAGATTATACAAAGTTGCTTGCTATCGCCTCAAGATTTGTATAAAACATGTTGAGTACATATATTTCTCATTGCAAAGTTTACATAAAATAAGATATAATAAATATATATGCGAAATGTTAATATTTATTTCATGTTTTACGTTCATTTATTATTATTATTTTCTATTATTTATACATAAATAGTAGAGGCATATTATTCAAATCGGTGCACCTTGGTAATAATCGATTATGAGATATGACGAGTAGCTTTAAAGCCAATAGAAATGTTCCATTTAACCCTATTCTTTCCCCTAGATTATTAGTATTTCTATTGGATGAAAATGTGATGCATCATATTTGTGTAATGATTTAAAAAGTCGACTAATAAATTGGTTTAATGAAATTGTGAATAATATGATCGTTCAATGAATACCTTGATAATGTCGAATTTATACGTGTTATATATTAGATAGATAGAAATTTTAGAAAGAAAAAAAAATAAATATGAACATAGGCGTAAAATTCTTGATCTATGAACGTAGTGTTAAACGCTACGGGGAAAAGAGGAAACTCGTGGTCTAAGTGGCAGTGGTTGTTCTCCTTTACAAATGGCGACTTACGGTGAAACACGCCGACTTTTATAACCGCCAGAGTAGATTGATTGCTTTCGTGTAAGTAAACGGTAAAAGCATTAGCAGGACTTAACATCCTCGATAACATTATTAATATAGATTGTAGGTCGAGGAAGGTTTGAGAAACTCGTTGGGATAAGGTAAGGAAACTCGAAAAAATGGGAAACGTGTCGGCTACTTCTGCTCCTCCACCACCTCCGCCACCAACATCGGCTCCTACGCTTCCTCAGCTCGAAAAAACAGATCTCACGACCGGGGTCACGAATGATTCGACAACGGAACACCTCGAAAATCCTGGCACGATCGAGGACCTTCATAAGAGATGCAAAGGTATTTTTTAAAATACATTGCATTAAGGGACGTTGATACCTTATAATTATTTACTTCCACCGGTTTTCACGTTTTTATGACATAAAATTTAATTCTTCCTTTATTTTGTCACATTTGTGTATTGAAAAAATAGACGTTCTTTTCATTAACAATATTTTTCTCATTGCTGTTACTCGCGCTTGTATTTTGTAACAGAAAACGTGTGTCTTTGGACTGTTGCATTAATTCCTATTTTTTTTTTTTTTTAACCCATTGAATTTTTTACAGATGTGTTCCCTGTTAATTTTGAAGGAGCTAAGTTGATGTTGAATAAAGGCCTTAGTAATCACTTTCAGATTTCACATACGATTAATATGAGTTCTATTACACCGTCCGGATACAGGTACGTTAATTGAGAAATATTTATTTGAATGACAATGATTGTGCGAACATATCTTGTTTCAGATTTGGCGCAACTTATGTGGGTACTAAGCAGATATGTCCTACAGAAGCTTATCCTGTTTTATTTGGTGATATTGATCCTACTGGAAATCTCAATGCTAATATAATTCATCAATTAGGGCAAAGATTAAGAGCAAAGGTAGCCGTTCAAGTACAAAGAAGTAAATTTACTGCGGTTCAAGTGACAAACGATTATCGCGGTGATGCTTACACAGCTTCTATTACAGTAGGTAATCCGGATGTACTTAATGGATCTGGTAAGTATATTGCATATTTATATATGATAGTAATGTGTTAATTGATTTGTATTTTAACAGCAAGTAATATTAATGACATAATGTTTTTAGGCGTTTTAGTTATGCACTATCTTCAGAGCATAAGTCCATCTATTGCTCTGGGAGGTGAGCTTGCATATCAACGTGGACCAGGATTACCTGGAGGACAAATTGTTGTTGTGTCAGCCGCTGGCAGATATACAAATGGAGAGTCTACAATTAGCTGTAGTTTAGGTAAATATATCATTAATAATGTTAATATTTCATCAATTTTTTTTAATAATTCAACGTTTCTCTTGAATCAGGTATGACGGGTTGTCACGTTTGTTTTCATCAGAAAGCTAGTCAGAATTTGCAAGTAGGTGTAGAATTGGAAATTAATGCACGAGTACAAGAGTCCACGGGTACCATCGCTTATCAAGTTGATTTACCTAAAGCAGATTTATTGTTTAGAGGTACGATACATTCTCTATATTAATCTCTATTAATTGGATAATTATTTTATATTTATATTCACACTTGAAAATATTGCAGGAAGTGTTGATACAACTTGGACGGTGGGAGCAGTTTTAGAAAAGAAATTACAACCATTGCCATTTTCTTTTGCACTTAGTGGCATGCTCAATCATAGCAAACAACAATTTAAACTTGGTTGTGGCCTTATTATTGGCTAAGATTTACGCTAGTTTACGTAATTGATTTTTATCATACGGATGGAAGAAGCAGTGCTTTACTGCCGTGTTATTAAAGAGATAACAATGTAACTAGCATTTATGATGCAAAGTTAGTATCTTTTCTCAGTCTCTCATCCATCATTTATTATACATCTTTAGTAAAGGTACATTATTCGAGTATATAATTAAACATTCATTTATTACACTGTAGAGTCAGTGAATTATAAAATATTCCAAAGTCACAACACATCAAATTACTACTTCTATCGCTGCATTTATAGAATTTTTGTTACAATTTCAAGTAAATATTCACTGCTTTTGTGGATTTGTAAAAACGAAAATGTACATAAATATCCGTGTGCTGGTATCGAAAGATTTCTGGAGAATCATTATCTATATCCCAAATTGAATTTTTTCAGCCAAGTTATAATTAATTAATATGAAAGCATAGAGATTACAAATATAATGTTGGCAAGACATACAAAAAATATTGTACAGATTTCTTTGATGTTTAAATGTTACGTAACGAGAATTTTCTTAGGTTACAAAGTTATTGTGAAAATATATTTTTTAGTAATTAATACTTTACTTTAAAGGAACAACAGATATATATATATATATATATATATATATATATATATATATATATATATATTTATATATATAATTTTTTTTATTATTACATAAAATATCAATGAATTATGAATATAAATCATGCATAAATGCATTGTTGCAATATATGAATATGCAATATTTTACATTTCTTACAATGTTAGCAAAGTTGCTAAGTTATTCTTCTGTGCGTACACATTAATTCTTACTAAGTTTTATTACTTTATCAACTACCCAAGTAAAATTTTATCGATATCGTGAAAGAAATCGTTAGGGATGGAACAATAAGGTAAATAAAATATAACATGAAATGTCTTATAAATATTTGGGTATTTTTTTGTGATTGCATTATTTTTTACAAAGATTTATAAAGATTTATTTTACTCATATTTCACAGTAAATAGATTGTGTGTATATTGTTGACGAGTTACGTAAGAGAGTGAATTTTTGAATTATTGTTAAATAAAAAATGCAGTTAATTCCCTTAGTTTTATATATTTATATGTCTCCTATAATTTTGTTACTAAGGTAATAGAAAAATGAAAGAGTATAAACAAATAGAAGAATATTAATGATTATGAATAAATTCATTGTATATACATATGTAATTATGTGAGTAATTGTAACGTGATCATTGAAAATATGAATCATGTTAGGCAATTTTATAACTCACATTAGCAATATCGTGATTTTCATGGTGAAAATCTGAAATAATGAAATTATAATTATACGATAACTTAGTTAACGCGCGTAATCTTTGTTAATGGATTACTGAGGTATTTAAATTAATGATGAAAAAAAGCATATCATATTATTTTACGCTTTGTTTGATACTCGACACTGTACTGTGCAACAGTTTACTACATTTTTCTTAATCCATAAATCGCCACACGAAATAGTTCACACACACAAACATATATATATATATATATATATATATATATATATATATACTTAAATATTATATAAATCATGTACATCCTACATTATATATGATGATAATGATTTATAATAATAGAAGAGGAAAGAGGAAAGAATATGTTAATAATAAAAGAACAAAATAAAATATAGTCAATTCAGTCGTCATTGTCTGACAAAAATCTCGTCCACTCTTTTTGGGCGAATCTCATGTGTGTTACCTTGCGTAATGAATTCTCATGTGCCTTTGATAATTTGAACACGTGACCATAGATATACTGATGAAGTACGATTTAAATAACAAGTGTAATCGCATCGACTGAGTGCGATGCAGTCGTCAGATTTATCTTTTCTACGTTACATTGGTTAGAAAAGAAAAAGTTTTTTACTTTTTTTAACAGTCGTGCAGACTATAATTTATAAAAGTTAATAGAGTTTCGGGATGTAAATTTAGAGATCCTAGAGGAATCACAACCAACCTTGACCAACATTCGACCTCAATCGTAGACGAATATTTTGGATGGAGCCATCGCAGAACTTATTAAATAGTAAGTGAATTTTTACGGCAAGGGTGACAGGTTGTAATTAATTAATAGAAGAGCATTGAGCGATCACGAGCAACTTTGAAGATTTATTCGTGAATGTCTCCTTATTTTTTTTTTTTTATTTGAAAACAGTTGAGTAGAGTCATTGATAAAAAAAAAAAAAATAAAGAGATACGTAGAATCATGGGTCGTAAGAATTAAAATGAGCAAATCATTTTTTAGTTCAGGATCTTCAGTAATTTATATACTAATTCCCATATTTATTCTTTCAATGCTTTCCCGATATTTCGACGAAAATATCTTTCTCAGCAGTAAAGTCAATAATCGTTTCTACGCAAAGATCCTAGATTTGTCCTTTTCAGGATTGCGTTAGGGTTGGATCTGGGTTTTAGATTTCCCTCCATAATTTTTTTTTCCTCTTTAACCGATGTAATATTCTACGTTTGGTCATACAAATCGGGCTCGTTGTGCGGCATCCTTGCTTTTTTTATTTATACATTCACCTTCGGAGTAACTGTCAATCGAGGGCTTAAAGTCAAGTTATAAATTTGTCACTCTCTTCTTAGGTATTAGTAAATACTAGGTATTAGATCTATAAAGAATTGTGTGTTCCAAACAAAAAAAAGGAAAGCAGTGAATCTACATGGGAATGTAAGAAATGCCTCGTGGTATTACATATTCCAGACTGTATCGAAAGATACCATACTTTGTAAGATTATTAATAAACAAAATTTAATATCTATATTTGTGTAATTTTATCACCAATCGATGCGTCGTTATATTTTCTACAATTTGTCTTATATTCTTGTAATAAAAATTATTAGGAGTCCTAGGTCGAAAATTAATCAGTTTTAGAGGATATACATTTTGTTCTGATTTTTATAAGGCATCGAACAATGTAACGCCTCGCATTGAATTGCAATCGATTGTTTTGGCACGCGTATTTGTAAATTTCTTGCCAGTGCAAGTGGTTAAATTGAATTTTTATTTGTCCGTTTACTTTGATAATAACTCCTTTCTTTTGTACGAGTAGGATTGCTCGCGCGCTGGTGGGTGCAGGGGTGGGTGTTTGCGGACGCGATTAAGTCCTACCACGTGGACTCCGTTTAAATATACCAAATTTGAAAAACACGAACAGTCGTGTTCAATGGTAATGGTTAAAGTCTTTTGAAGCTTTTCAACGGTCCTGTTATTAGTAAATTGGGGATTGAACCACATCTCCAGTTAGCACATACAATCGATCCTAAATTCTCGCTAAGCGGCATGTTACCGGATTTATAGAGTTAAGTCACCGGTCTATCCGTCGTGGGTCTCTAGATGCAGCAACCTTCACGTGGTGAGACCTGGATCGGTATTATTTGCAATGTATCGGAATCCATATCTAGATTATTATATGATGCAAGTACTACCGAGCAAATAGCTGCATATTTCAGTGCGTTTCCAAAATTTTTGTTTGTTTTTTTTTGGATTCCAAATTAAACATTAAAGTATATGCATATTACATTGATGATCATGCTTGAATAGATAAATTGATTAGACATAGTAAAGTTCTAAAATAATTTCTTCGAGAAATGCACTAGAAAAATTCCAATAAAATGTTACTTTATTGTGTTTGCTGAAAGTCACACGTGCGCTACGAGACAAAAGTGGCGATCAATTTTAATTGATAAATTATCTACAGAGAAAGAAAGAAAGAAAGAAAGAAAGAAAGAATAAATCTAAAGGATGATGATAAAAAAAAGTCATTCGTTTGGTTCAAGGCTCTATCGGTAGAAATCTTTGGAGTTATAATATTATATACTCATAAGAATCATTTTTTGTTCCTTGTCCGACTCTCGTCGTAAATTTATAATTGCCAATAGTCGAAATGTTTTTTTCATATTAGCGATCGAGCCGAGAAACGGGAAGGTAAACGAGATCGTTCTCGATATGAACAAATGAAACGAGTATATAAGACGCGTTACGTTAGTTAGAAAACCGGAAGAGAAACAATGAACGATTAGTATGGAAATCGTTTAGAGGCAATATAAATGAGTATGGACGGATACAGTGTGCGAACAACAACCACTTCGCGTCGAGTACAAAGCCAAGTTCTTCGCTCGTTCTTAGACTTCCATAACGACGTTTCTTCGACAAGGGTCAGGCATTATTACCGTTTCTAGTTGATGTTACTACCACAGGTTAACGTTTTACTCCTTTATGCGCTATGCGCCTACCTATAATTTCATCTACTGGGTGTTCATCGAATTTCAAATTTATAGTACCGTCAACCATCTTGATATCTTCTTCGTATCATCTGTTTATCATTTTTTTGTATTATTTTGATATCACGAATCGTAGAGAATCACCATCAGGGAATAATTTCAATGAAAAGATAATCCCTTCGTGAAAAAGATACAATCACAAATAATAAGATTCTAGTTAATGAGGTATGAAATATATATATATATATATATATATATATATATATATATATTTATATAATATATATATATATATATAACACAATATTTATATATATATATATATATATATATATATATTGTGTCAAGGAATATGAAAATTAATAATTATAATCGTTTATATTTTCTTTTACAGATAAAAGTATGTCAATGAACATTTACAATCCCAAAAGGAACAACTCGATATTCCCGCTTAAAAGTAGATAGTTATGATATTCGTATATTCGAGATTACGGTGGTACGGGGTGATTTGAACGCTCACAATGCCAGGAATCAATGTCGTACCTGATATACATGGAAATATATATATATATATATATATATATATATATATGTATATGTATATATATATGTATATGTATATATGTATATATGTATGTACGTACGCAACGTGCTCGAAAGTGCGACTTTGCAGGGTCACGTTACAGAATACATCTGCGACAATCAGAATGCATGTTACGTTAGACAGTTCGATAAGAAAATGACGATTCTCGCTGCTGTAATTTACACATCATAAATTTGAATATTTAGCGATGCGAATTTTTTAGTCGATAGGCAAGTTCGTGAAATCTATACTAAACGATAAGTAAATATTTATGTTACATATCCGTCCATTCATTAATAAGAAAATTTTTTATAAATTACATTCATAAAGTATCGATCGTTTATGTTTTCGAAATTAAGAACGAGTTAACATCTTCCTTGGACTAATAGTCAAGTTTCCTTAGACTATTAACTACTTTAATATCGATATTAATTGATATCAAAACATGTTCAAACTTGCATCAGGGTTGTTAATGATATTATCGTAAGAATACGAACAATTCTCAAATTGTGAGAAACGATGAAGAATAGGGTTGTTACCAGTGGCGGATTTAATTTTCAAGGGCGCCTGTGGTGTAACACATTTTTAGGTTTCCATTAAAATAAAACAATATATTAATAGAAATATGCTTTATTTAAATAAAAAACCGGCCATCGGATATTAAATTAAATGTACTATATAATATAAATTATATTTATATATAATATCATGAATTAATATTTATATTGTAATGTAGGGAACAAACACCCGAAACGATCGCCACCATAGCTTGTGCGTACATCCGTCACTACTTGTTATTGTGACTCATTGTAAAATCCTTTAAGTACCCAACGTTTTCTCTTAGTCAGTTGAGGTTATTTTTCGTATTTCATTATATTCTTTTCTAACGTATCTTTATCTTTGAAATGGGAATGAAACAATACAGCAAGAAAACAAGATGGTTTGTGCCTTTTATTTTCCGAATGTTTTGGAAGAATTTTGTTGGCAACAAATTGTGAGTCATTCCAGGATCTTTTGTCAATTTTATCATTACAAATCTCATCGATAAGATTCATTGCTTTCTCCTATAATAAATATATTTCAAAGCGAATGTAGATAGCATAGATAAGGCAAAATAGTGAATCATAACAATATGTCATTGTCAATTCAAGTAAAAAATTTAAAGATTATTTTCTTAAAAATATTTTCGTGGTAAACAAAATAAACGAGATCGAACGAATACTTTCTAATACATATGTTCAATTTTTTACGGACGAACTAACAAAAGGATTGATACAAAAAGTATGCAAATCAGGACGAAAAATATGATTTAATGATTTTCATTAAAAAAAAAAAAAAAAAAAAAAAAAAAAAAATAAGTATATGTAAATAGCATATACATATGTTACGTCCAACGTTCAAACGTTGAAGAGCAAGAGGGTGTCTTGGCCACGCTCCTTCCCTCCTTCTCTCTTTCTTACTGTCTTTCTCTCTCTCTTTCTCTCTCTCTCTCTCTCTCTCTCTCTCTCTCTCTTTCTCTCTTTCTCTCTCTTCGAACTTCTAACTGATAAGAGACTTATGCGCGCGCAGAAGCAAGAAGAACGCGTTTCTCCCAGCTCGATTCACGCCATGCCCACTACCTTACCAAGCAGGACGTGGTGGGCATCAATTTCTCTCCCCTCTCCAACTTTAGTTTGACCTAAGTATTCGCTTCGCGGAGTTCACCCCCTCCTCTCATTTTCTTTCTCTGTCTTTACTTCTCTCTCTCTCTCTCTCTCTCTCTCTCTCTCTCTCTCTATTTCTTCAGTTAGTCAATACTTCCTTTTCTCTTCCATTCTCTCTCTCTCTCTCTCTCTCTCTCTCTCTCTCTCTCTCCTCTTTCTCTTTTTCCCTTTCTTTTTCTCTTTGGTGCTCGCGCCACGTTCGCCACAGCTCGGGCTCTATGTACATAATATACACGAGCTCCGCTTTCGATCATAGAGCAGTGGCCAACGAGAGAGTCTCGTATTAGAACGAGCGAGTTAAGAAATTTTATTTTCAACGACTCGTCGGTCGGGTACTCCACGCAAGCCTTAATACTTATTCATTACGTTTCTGTCTTTCGCTTCGAACATCTCGAGAGAAATAAGCGAGAATTAACAGAGAGAAAAAGAGAGATAGAGAGATAGATAGATAAATACATAGATAGATAGATAGATAGATAGATAGATAGATAGAGAGAGAGAGAGAGAGAGGGGGAGAGAGAAAGAGGAAGAGTAAGAAAACAAAAAGGTTAGCTTGCAAATTTAGTTTTGTATTGGAGGGAAAGGGATAAAAGACAAAATAACGCTGAGAGTATATCATTGATGAGTACACGTTGGTTGTTATAATTTTCATTGTGATTTATTACTTTCTCTGCTGATTTGGACACCTTCGAGGAGTAAGATGAAAAGAAGAAGAAGTGACGACTGTGGAGACCTCGAAGTTACCAAGTATCGACATCGTGATTTTGGTGAGTAGCTCAGATGGTTAATCCCATTTGACGTGACCGTTTTAACCTTTTTTTTTTTTTTCTTTTTATTTTCCTTCCCTTCTCTTACTACCCTTATTTCTTCTATTTCGTTTGGGAGGTTCTTGACGAGTAGTGAATGTCGCGGAATCGATGTCGGTGTCATCGTGTTACCGAAAGCGTGTTGCGTGAACTGGGCCGGTGGTCCGCGAGTTACTGGAGACCAGGGGCTGCTCGCGGGGAATGTATATACGTTGAGTATCAGAGTGATAACGTCGCCCCTGCGTGCGATAAAGCAGCCATCGTTGTCGTTATGTACAAACTCGTTGGTACAGCAATTGACGTGGGTAAACGATCGACTGCCGTTCGTGAATTTAATTTTGTCGTTTTTCTCCTTCTTTCCGATCCTTTTTTTTCTTTCTGTCTTTCTTTCTTTCTTTCGTTAATCGTCCTAAGTACGATCGATCTTTCTGCGTTATCGTCTTCGATAATTACTTTCTCAAATTTTTATTTTTTTTTTTGAATATTATTATATAACGGGTCAGGTGTCTCACAAGTTCGATTAAACATTTTTCCTTATTATTTGGCGCACGATCGATCGTCGAAGGTCACAGAAAGGAGGACTGTGAAGATTTTAATTCTTTGACAAAAACATGATCATCTTGTTTGTTATCAATAATTCATGCGATATCGGAAAAACTCGATCGTTCGCATCTCCTTATCTTGCATCAGTGCCGTTTAATGAATAAACAATCCAAATGGCGATGACCCTTATAAAAAGTTCGTTTTATTATATGAAACTAGTTATGAAACATATGTCCATAGATTTTTTTCTCGTTTATGAGAACGTTCTAATACGTTAACCATATAGTGGTTGAGAATTGTTGAAAAAGTTTTTATAGAAAAGTACAAACGTTGAAAAGAAAACGAACGTTCGAGTTTTTAACTAATAAATTTCGCTCGTCTATTGGGTTACCTTCGTCGTTGTTGTAGTCTCGAATACGTTTGAATTTTATCGGTTCGAACGATCGTCCAGGGTCGCCATTATTTCTATTTAAACACTTGTTCGCTGCGTCACTTGTCCCTTGAGTCATTCAATCGCTCGTCACGATTGACGTTAAAATGCAAATTATCCTCCTTCCTTGTTGAATTTTGCAATTTTTTTGTTTTTTTTTCTGTTTTTATTTTTCCATCATTATTATTATTGTTATTTTTCTTTCTCGTTTCATTATTTTCTACGTCGTTTAGATATATTACGTTAGACTTTTGCGATGATCATTTAACTCGAGAGGGCAATTTTTGTTTTTATCTTCTTTTTACTTCCTATTTAAGATAGATATTTAATGAAAATAGACTGAGATCAAATAGTACGAAGTACGTTCCTAAAAGTTCGTCAAGTTCCTCGATCATGTGACTCACGAATTCGTACTTTGACCCGAATCTGTTTACCAGCATTCGTTCCCCTTTCACAAAATTTGTCTGGTAAATAAATTCCGAACTTTTTTAGAAATTGTTCGAAATTCATATAATTCATCTGGCCAGTTTTATTATATCGTTATATTTACAATCATTGTAAAGTTCCTTCCTTTCGACTAATATGCGACGAAAAATAATGGTCGAGTTATTAGACGAAACTTTTCGAATTTAGGTGAAGTTTGAAGTCTTTATCGCATTCTCAGTCAGAAATATTCTCGTATGAACGTTGTATCTTATAATGATTCTTACGTAAATAAGAGGTGAGAGTGCACGATGTCGGGTCGTCCGAGAGAAACTTTTTTTTTATGTATATATACACACACACACACACATATATATATGTATATGGTTTTCGTTAGACGATAAAAGCAAAATATTAATAAAAATTTTACTTTGATAATGAAAAAACAAAAAAAAAAGAAAGAAAAGAAAAAATCAAGGAACCGTAGATTTTCTTTAGATCTTGTCTGAATTTTCTAATTACTGTCGTAATGATCGTTTTCAAAGTCTAACGAAAGTTATCAAAAAATATTTCAACTTAAGTATCGTCATACAAAACTGACTTTCTCTTGTCAATTAAGAGATTCCAATAATGTTAACACCATTTTCTCACCGCGCTTAAATGGAAAAAGAATATATTTCGTTTTTAACGAATTATATTATCTCCATGAAAACGAGAAAGAAGTATTAGATTTAACGGATGTACTTACAGATACACACACAAACACACACACACACACACACACACACACATACACACACACACAGTCGAGCGCTCTATTCTGAGGTCAGGCTGAAGCAAAGGAGTCAAAGTTCACGTAAATAAATGTACATTAAATCATCGGCATCTTTCTATCTCTTTGAATCTATCTTTTCATTTAATGGATACGTTCGTTCGAATGTTTCTTTGTATCTCGCGTCATAGCTCAGAAAATCTTTATAAATTCTTATGTGCGAATTATGGTGGTGGTAAGGGGTGGGAGAAGGTAGAAGTCACGTAAGGAGCCCCTTTGTCCCTTTGACAAAGTGAATTTTTGTAAAACGTCGACGTTATCATTGTCGATATTATTGTCATCGATTGTTTTTCGCTCGTTTACGTTATCGTATTTTTCTTTTTGACGTATTACCATGGTCAGTCTTTAAGCATTTTTTTTTCTTCTTCAAAAAGGGTAACCGTCATTTCCTCGAACGTAGACCACATCCGTCGAAAACTAATTTATTAAACATTGTTCTTTCGTCGACATTCATTATTGTCGTTGTATTAATCGCACCGATATTTAGATGAAAATATTTCATATTTTTCCTTTCTTTCTTTCCTTTCCTTTTCTTTTTTTTTTCTTTTCTTAAAGAAACGGAACGTTATTTACAAGACATTGATAAAAACTAAATGAATAAACGTTAATGATTTATATATGTATGCATCTTGTAATTATCGATCTCGTAATTAGCCTATGCAGATGACGTATTATCTCTGTCTCTTTACATCACTAAATACAGCTTCCAAAGATATCGTTGAGTGTCGTTAGCCTTTATCTATCTATTTTTCGCGGTATCTTCCTTGCAGAGTAAGATTAACCGCAAAAGTGTTCTAATCTAATAATGCAGCGACGGATTTGACTCTCATTAGACGTATTATGAATCATATTCGTTGAACGTTTTATTATCGATAATATGTTTTATTACGTTCGTAGAGATTTCATTTTCGAGGATTTTCTTAAGTTATTAACGATATACTTTTTAAATATGTTACATTGTAAAAATTTGTCTAAGACAAGACAAGACAAGACAAGACAAGAATAAACTGTCTGTTCGTGATTAGAATTTTTTGAATGGAGAATATGTATGATAACGAGAAAGATAAAATTCCAATGTAATCTTCAATATGTTTTAACTTTATTTATTTATTTATTTGTTTATGCGTTTTCTTTTAATTACATTAATGTCATCTTGATCGTCTTTGTGTTAAACAAAATCTAGTGGAGTCTTTATCAACGATGTATAGATATTATATAATATATTTATTTCTAAGAGAAAGGTCTTAACTTTACTTGCAAGCAGATACGTAACAACTCTTTTTCTTAATTTTCCTTTTTTAATCTTTGTTTCTCTTTCTCTTTCTCTTTGAATTTCTTTATCTCGATTATTTCTTACGGTCGACATTTCGAGACAGAAAGGGAATGATATAGCAATAGTGACGTTTAATTGCAACCTTTTAGTGATATGTATTTAACCGCTGGATCCAAGTCCAATCGCTCGTTATCAGCGTGTTCTTTACTTTTATTTTTCTTTTTTCTTTTTTAAATATGTTTTTACTTCTTATTATTCTTTTTTATTTTTTGGTTCTTTTATTATTTTTTTTTTTTTTCTTTACAACAGCTTTTCTTGCATCGGCACAAAATACATTAATGCTCTCATGTCCATCGTATTGACGAATCGTGATATTTTGTTCTATTTCTTTTGTTCTTTTTTGAGAAAAAGAAATATTTACCAAATTCAGTAAAAAATTTTATTAAATTTATTAATTAAATACTTAAAGGATATTTTGTCTTCGTACGTAACGAGTTGTATCTGATAGAGCATGAGATTCTCGAAAATGGCGGCAACACGGTGAAAGGAGAATGGTTCGTTAAGAAGAATTGAGCTCTTCCTACCGTATACGCTCCGCCTTCTGTTAAATTCGATCCAAGATAGATCATTTTTATATCGACATTTTTATTAGATCGTAATAATCTTTTTTTTTATCTTCTATTTTTTTCTTAGCATAAACACCATAACGTCGCGAAGTATAAATACATGTTTGGATTAATATAATTCGTTCTCATCGATTGACATCGCACATATAAAAACTTGAATGATCTTCGTGTTTGAATTCAAGGCCACGTCAATCATAGACGTTCTTTTATAATCGTAGAACCTTGAAATTTATAGTGTTAACTTTCGCGATGATGTCAATATCGTTATATCCATAGAACTCTTCATTTCACTTTCCCTTTCTCAAGATTTTCTATTCGTACCTTATATCCAGTTCGAATTTTCTTGGAATTCGTCTTCTACAAAGTGTTTCTCGTCACGAACTTGTCGTCGTCTTCTTTTTCTTTTTCCTTTCTCTCATTCTCTCTTTCACTCTTTCACTCTTTCTCTCTTTCTCTCTTTCTCTCTTTCCTTTTTTCTTTCTTTCTTTCTTTCTTTTTTTCTTTCTTAAAGAGCACCCGTTTTCTCTTTATCTCGGACTCGTGAGTTATACGTCTGGATCCCAAGAAGGATTCTGTAATACTGAAGAAAGGTAGATAGCTATGCCCTCCTCCCTTCAGGCATACTTTTCTTTAAAAGAAAGCGTGTCTTTGGGTAAAATGGAAAATATTCGAATTCAAAGACAAGGGAAGTACGTCGTTATTGAAATAAAAGTACAATAAGTCATAGAGACTTACGTAAGCCAAACGAAACGATGGCTGGCGAATCTAGATTGCACGTAATACTCGCAAATCTAACCAGCATGGTTTCCTTTACGATCTTCGAAGTTCTCCAACGTTTGACTTTTAACGCTTTACTAATTGCCTCCAATTCTTTTGCGATATTTTCCTTTTTTTCTTTGGAAATAGTATGTTTTTTTTTTTTTTAAATATTGATCTTTCCTTCCATGACAAAATTGTATAATATTCATTCTCTATAATCCAATTCTTTTTTGTTTTCACAAAAAAATATTATACAATGTGAAAGTTATAATATTATTTATTTTAATATAATTATACTAAAGTAAGTGTAATTAAAAGTAAAGTACGTTTCACATATGTGTGAGTGTGTGTGTGTGTGTGTGACTTTAAAGTAACATAACATTGTAGAGGATTAATTATCTCCACGATATATTAAGATTATTTAATACAGAAAAAAAAATTTTTTAATTATTCTAATTCTCTTCGTAGTTCAAAAATTGAGTAAGCACGATTTATTGATTTATTCAATTTGAGAAACAAAAGTGTACTGTATAATAAACTGTGAACTTTTTCTTATTATGTCGCATTATTAATTAATTCATATAGGTGGATTTGACGCGATAGTAAGAAATAAATAATTAAAAAAAAAAAAAAAAAAAAAAAATAAAGAAGAAGTAAAACGATGTTGTAGATGTTATTTACTCGTGTTCGATTATCGAGTTGAATTTAATTTTGTATAATTATTTCGTGAAACGAATGACACTTGTTCACCCAAGTTTGCCGATATGGTGGACGACGATTCATTCTCTCGAGCATGTGTAGTTAGTGCATTATATTACGTCATTTCAAGTTAGTGCGCCGGTGGTCGATTGTTTTCGAGTTTCCTGAAACGGTTCTCTCTCGGTCGGTGCAACTACAAAAAAAAAAAAAAAACAAGGAAAAAAAAAGAAACAGAAACAACACGTTTGAACATATTGCATCGGTGCAGTGCTGCTGTGTTCGTGACTGAGTGTGCTTACTTCCTATATACCGGGTGTCCCATCGCGAAAATATTTGATATTATCCCATAAATCGTGAGAACCGAACATAAAGATAAACTTAGTTACACTTTTGAAAATATTTTTCAATGATAAATTTAATTTTTCCTTTCATTTCAATTCATCTTACTTCGTTTTTTGCTTTCTCTTTTGTTTCCTTTCGTTCTTTTTCCCCTTCATCGATAGAAATCGTTACGCGGTAAAAAAAAAAAAAAAGAAAGAAAGAAAAGGAAAAAGAGAAAAAAGCGCAAATCAACGACATCACGACATACGTGGTGCTTTTTCGTTCAGTCATCGAACGAGCCTACTTAACGACTCACACATTCGTTTGCGTAACGGAGAAACGTTCAAGCATTTCGTAAACAATTCGTAGCATCGTCCAACCTGACTTCCACGGTTTTGAACGTAAGTATAGGTACATACATACATACATATGCATATGTATGCGGTGCAATAATACGTATGTACACAGAATTTGTCATGAAAAATTTAGAAAACGAAATTTTAAATGATAACATTTAACATTAAAAAACAACGCACAATTTTTACTATCTTATCGTATTTATCGTTGCTCACAGACAATCGTAGAAGAAAACACTCAAGAAAGAGTTGTAAATCAACACCGATTTTCCTTTTCGTTTTTTATTTTTCTCTTTTACTTTTTCTTTTATTCTTTTTTTTTTTTATTCTTTTATTCTTTTCTTTTTTATTTATTTTTACACACACGATCTTATTTATTACTCCGTTTTAAACGTCAACAATTTCGAGAGACTACAAACGAACGGTCTCGTTCTCCCTCTTTTCTTTCTTTTTTTTTTTTTATGGCGTAGGTGAGAGAGAAAAAAAGGACACAAAGAGAAAGAGACTGTTAGAAGGAGAAAGGTACTTCATGGAGCGGTCCGTTGGTGTACTGAGCCGGAGGCAGCTCTCGCGGCGACTGATTTCACGAAATACCGAGTGATAATGCGCACCAATACCGTCGACACGATATCTGGCACATGCACCGTCTTGTTCTATCTTGGTAGCCCGTTAAGCGAAATGGTATGTGCCTTTCTATCGACCGGTACACACCGATATGACTTATCTCACGACATATAGGGTGTACCACAATAATATGCGTGCTCATAGCTTCACAGGGATGGATTTAGCACGTGCGAGTAAAGAACGTTTCGTTTGTGTTAAAGCTTGTATCTTATTTGAGATTTTTCTTACGCTTTAAAATTATTACATTTGCCTGTTCAATCAATCGCGGTTGTCCAATTTATTAGGAGTTATTAAATTTTCTATATATATATATATTTTTTTTTTTTAATATCAACAATATATTTAGAAATTTTGAATATAATTAGGGTATATAAACGTGAACATTATTTCAATAGTTTCTTGAAATAATTTCTTTTAATAGAATCCGTATGGAAGAAATGTACGTGCGAAACTGTGTTGTTGTGTTTTCTTTTAACGTATTTATCATTGGAGTTAATATTATATGTATATTATGGTACACCTCGTATATACGTAGATCAGTAAGCCTTCGACTCTCGTTTCATACACACCACGAAGAACTCGGTTAATAAGTTTGCCCTTCGGGCATACGATGAATCGATCTCGTTGTCTTATTCCTTTATAACATCAAAATATAGTGATCAGGATAATATCCATCGAGTGCCGGTTATGAATTTCTTTCGGTGGAAGTATCTTTTGTGAAAAATCATTTCGAATAACGCGATCATGTTTGTCTCGTTCCAAGAATTTATAACGATTGATATCGAAGTAAAAGAATCGCGAGGTGCTCTACCAGAACTTACCGTTACAATCTTCCGTAATTTAAATTATAACAGTTGTGTAGATTCAAATCGTTAAATCACAAATATCATCGTTGAAATATGAATATATCTATCGTAAAAATATTAATTACCTTTTAGTTTCACTTTGACTTAATTTATTTTTTATATTCGATTTTATGGTTATAGAACGATTTGTTAATTGTGTACTATACGCGAGTAAATATGTATGCGAAAAGGCGTCACTTTTCAAGGAAGGATTCGATGGTTAAGCCTAATGAAACTTACATGAATGCTGCGTCTTATCATATAGATAAGAATCTTCGGGTTCTGACATCCGACGCGGCTCCCCATACCGATTCTTAACCCGTGTTTACATACGGATCGTGTATTCGATTACGATTGAAATGCATTTCACGCGAACGATGCGTTAGAATTCAAAAGAGAAAAGTGCTTTGTAATTATTTCATTTTTTTTTATATCCCTTTTTATTTATTGTGACAGAAAAAGAAAAAAAATTATATATATATATAGAGAGAGATAGATAGAAAGATATATTTATTTATTTATTTGTTCAGATATTTATAAGATTATTTATGAATTGACAAAATTTTGGCTCGATTCGTTTAATTTAAATTTAATTTAATTTCGAACATTGGATCTTAAAGGATCAAAGATATCCTTTATCTCTTTGTATATCTACATACGTAACCTTAATACGGACAACAAAGTTATATTTATTATATATATATATATATATATATATATATATATATATATATATATATTCTTGCACGTATGTGTGTGTATATATATATATATGTATGTGTATATATATGCGCATAGAAATATAAGTTGAGAGTCACTGTTGGCACACAACTAGTTCAGATAAGGTATCGCTCAGTGGTCGGTCCGCGATAGCGTTTCGCAGTGCGATCCAACGTAAAACGCATCGCATCGCGTTTACTGTTCCCTAGTAACGTCGTGTCCCCATATACTCGGACACACAGAGAAATGTATAATATACAAGTGTATATGTGCGTGGGCGGAATTCGAGGAGTTACAAGCTACATCGGTCTTAATAACGGCTGTCAACCGTCTCTTAAACGTTCAAATAAATATCAATCTTTTTTTGTTATTTCAAGTTTTTCATTTCACATCTTCGATCGATTAAAACGATAATGATCTCGGTGTGATCATAATTGCGATCATTGGTCCGATCACAAAGTCGTATTAATTATAATTCAAAAAATTGTTTCTATTATTGTTTTCCACGGGGGAGGGGAAAGAAAGAAAAAGTGTTTCGCGCTATCATACGATTGGAAGATCATTTGAATGCAGGAGATAGAGGAGAAGAAGGATTAAATCGTAATAATTGAAGTGCTCGAATCGCCAGCATTATGATATCATCGATATGGTCCTTTCATCAATTACCAGGTACGTACGCGTAGTATGGGTGTGTAGTAAGCGTGTATCATGAACGTAGCACAAATCGTTTGCGATAGAGTAATCTTCTTGCGGGCCAGAGAGATTAGCCAAGGACGTGGAGATAAACTTCAGCATTGTTACCACCTCCACCTTGCACCAGACTCACTCTCTTTCTCGTTTTCTTTCGATCAAGTCATCTCTCCTTTTCCTTTCCATTCCCTTTTCCTCGGTTCTTCGTTTCTTCTCTCTCTCTCTCTCTCTCTCTCTGTCTCTCTCTCTCTCTCTCTCTTCTTCTTCTTTCTATCTAACGATTAGATAGGTATAGACAAATCGAATTTTTTTTTGAAATTTTCATCTAATCCAGATCACAATCTATCTAATCGATATCGCTTTATCATTCCCATGGTTCATCGACTTTGTAATTATCACGATTATGATCATTAATGCGATTATAATTGTACACAATAACAAATTTATACCGAGAAGTCATTATGTGTCGTTAATATTTTTTTTCTTTTCTTTTCTTTCTTTCTCCTTTACAAATCATCGCGCAGACAATTATGGTTTGGAAGATGTCGATTTTAAAAAGGAAAATCTTACAGAAGTGACACCTGGTGTATTCAGTTTTTTTTTTTTTTTTTTACGAGGGTTGTCTGAAACGTGGGGGCGACAGAGTGTAAGCTCTTTCCAAACTATGCCAACATTTTCTTCGTTTTTTCTCTCCCCCCACCCTTCTCTTCTCTCTATTTTTCTCTCTCTTTCTTATTCTCCTTCGTTGGTGGACAGACAGCTGAACAGGCGACGTATGTGTCCATCCGCTCGTCGTAGTCGTAAGTTCGTGGGCAGTGATAAGAGAGGGTAAAAAGAGGCGGTTATTTTCCCAGGCGGAGGTAGAACGGAAACGACTGCGTAGTCTCTCTTTCTCTCTCTCTTTTCTCCTCTCTCCTCTTCTCTTCTTTCTCCTCGCTACTCACTTCTCTCTCTCTCCCTCCCACTTTTTCGTGTTTTATGCGGTTGGCAGCCCTTCCAAGCGACTCTACACACGCTTCCACTTTATGCGGGTTTTATCGTTTATAATAATACCATGTCGTTGGCAGCCCACTTGGTTCGTCAAAGACAGGGAAGGTAACGGTGAAGCTCGTGGCTCATGTTAATGAGACTAAAACGATAATTAGACTCTAGTAACGTGGCATTTTTAACGCATTTGTAGCATTGACGTTCTTGAATATATATATATATATATATATTTGTATTTATGTATGTATGTATGTGCGCACGACTTACAATCCAACTTAAAATTGTTTAATAATTTATTATTTAAGTTCTTTTATTTTCAACTTCATTCTTGTTCGCATAGAGACGAGAGACGATATATAGTACATTGGATTGATTAGTTTTATTTTATTGACAC
Organism: Dolichovespula sylvestris; assembly: GCA_918808275.2. Lineage (NCBI taxonomy): Eukaryota > Metazoa > Arthropoda > Insecta > Hymenoptera > Vespidae > Dolichovespula > Dolichovespula sylvestris. The sequence goes on along the minus strand of OU964963.1, from coordinate 3,036,151 downwards.
ATATTATATTATGTAATTATTGTATTTTGAAATTGGCCGATAAAAATTTTCAAGAATAATTTTGATTATCGTTCGGTGGTCAAGGATAAAAGACAAATGTAATCCGAGCCACGCCTCCGAAAAATAAGGGACAGTTAGTGGGAGGAGTCACTTTCCGAGGAAGTGCCGTACGCCATGGTGAAGGCATGGCGCCGTGATCGATTAGACGCGAACGATTAGGAAAAGAAGACGATGTTGTTGAAAGTATTCGTACTTTCATCGGGGAGTATCTCCCAAGAGATTAGAAAAGGGTTGTAAGTCGAAAAGCTCAAGTGGTGTTTCTATTCTCTCGTCTTAGTACTATATTTGTCTTTCTCGGTGATTTCTTCAAATATCTTTTATTGGTTATAATCGAAAGATCATATTTTATTTTTTATTGATCATTTGTTTTTTTTTCTTTCTCTCTTTTGTATTTCTTTAAGATTTAGATTTAATGATTTTTTATTATAAGTTATAAGTGAATGTGTGTGTTAGTGTAAGAGAAAGAGAGAGAGAGAGAGAGAGAGAAGAAAAAAAAGGAGTGGATCATGTCCCCGAGGAATCAAAGCCGCCCCGGAAAACGCCCCCAACACTTGTACGGTTATCTACGTGTGTCGGACGTGTATGGCTTATCAAAACACATCAGAAATCGTTCTGCATGTTCTTCTCATCCTTTGGCAAACCATTCTCCTTTTCGTAAGGATGTTGAGCTTGATCATTGTTACGGTCCATTTCGTGATAATATCGAAACAACCATAAACATCTCCTGCACGAGTGCACTCTCTCGTTAGAGAAATTTACGAGCTATGAAATTTCTTGAAAATTTATTTATTTTTTTTGAATTTCTGTAGAATTATAGGAACATTTTCATTCGTATGTTGAACGAGCATAATCTTTATCCTTTAAACATATTGATGAACTTTATTATTGCGAAATTTTGGTAATTATTAATGCGTTAAGGTCAAACGATACTTGTGATTTTAATTAGTTTATATCAGTTTTTTAGAAACAGGAGAGAGAGAGAGAGAGAGAGAGAGAGAGAGAGAGAGAGAGAGAAGGAGAAAATTGTATAAGGATGAGAATCACTGAGGGTAAATCGAGACAGGAGTAACAAACTGCCATGCGATATTTTATGGGTTCCATAAGGAAACGTTCGTTAGTCGCGATTGTTCCGCGTGTTAGAACGAGGTGATCGATTTGGTGGAACGATTAATAATAGGGAGAAAGTCGATCGTATTGAAATCGAACTCGAAGAAAAATCAAATTGTCTTTTTTTCTTTTTTCTTTTCTCGTTACGATCGTACTCTCGTTGCACTTTATTGAAACCATATTTATTTTATTTTATTCCGATGTAATTCTTACATTTTAATTTACTTTGTATTACTACAAATAAAAAAAAAAAGAAAGAAACTGTTAAAAAAGAAACCCTGCGTTCTTTTACAAAACAATATAATAAAAACCCTTACAAATCGAAGGTTGAATGTATCTTTCGCGGTCAATATTAACTAGAGCCATCTGTGTGTAACGAAGTGAAGATCGTGGCTGCAATTTGATTTCTACGGAAAGATCGTGCTGATCTTACAATTGATTTCATGCTATCCTATTTCAAAGGAATTCTTAAATTCATTTTTTCTCTATAATGACAACTCTCATGTAAGTTTTCTATTTTACAATCTGGTCGTTACAATCGATAAAAGAACACATGAAAAAAGAACCCTGTTACAATCGGTCGTTACTAATTGATAAAAGAACACATTTAAAAAAATTCATGACAAATACTAGTCAAAATCGATCGTATTTTTTGTCGAATGCAAAGAAATATATCTCTTTCTTTTTTTGTAGTGAATTAAAAAAAACAAAAAAAAAAAAATAAAGAGAAAAAAGAAAAACGAAAAGAAAAGGAAAAGAACGGCCAAGACCAGGTCGTTTGATGGTGAACGAGAGGAAGCGCGATCCGCAATATACCATTCATAATCCGACGTAAGAAAGCACCGCCATAAAATAATAATGAGACAAATATTTGTCGTTGTGCCCTCTCGAGCTGTCGACGACTGAATGTGGTGGTTGGTTGGCTGGCTGGCTGGTCGGATGGCTGGCTAGCTTGTTCGCTAGTTGGTCGTGTTTAAGCTCTTGGGTATTGGGCTTCTTTTACTTCTACAGAGAATCCAGACATACACATAAAAACCGAGAATAACAAAGAGAGAGAGAGAGAGAGAGAGAGAGAGAGAGAGAGAGAGAGAGAGAGAGAGAGAGAGAGAGAGAGATCTAGCCGGTATGGCACCAAGAAATTCTTTAGCTTGTGTACATGCAGCTTTGTTCCAACTAATCTCATCGGTGTTCCCTAGAAGGATTCACAATTTGTGGTCAGGAAGAATGAAGAACGAGTCTACGTGAAATTAACCGCACTATCGGAAAAATATAAAACGTCGATGACGTCTTCATGGATATTACGGTTTATTCATGTCTTCTCTCTCTCTCTCTCTCTCTCTCTCTCTCTCTCTCTTTTTCTCTCTCTCTGTTTCTTCTCTCTTTCTGAGAAAAGAGGAAAATAATAAGAAAAAGAAAGAAGAAAAAAAGTAAACAAAAAGAAAAGAATAATGACCAAGTCAGTTAACCTTGTCGAAAGTCACTAATGACTTTTTAATTGACCATCGTGATGCGTGTCTATCAAGTTGTTTTTCTTTCGTTTTTTTTTTTTATTTTTTTTTTCTATTACTCACACGTTCAGAGCGTTATGTCTTGTTTATATTATTAATCGATTGTGAGAAAACTCGCGACAAATGAAATTATCGGGCGGTAAATTTCACCGAGCGTTTTACTTATCTGTAAGTCTCTCGATTGCGGAAGGCTCGTTTCGCCCGTCTCGAGGACAACGACACCGTAGTACGATGATAATGAGAGAGCGACTAATTGTTATGGTTTCGACGGCTTGCCCATCCTCTCCTTCTCTTTCCCTCTTTCCCTTTTTTTTTTTCGTTTCTATTTTCCCCACTTTGCGAAGAAGTAACGCTTCGTGAATACTGGACGAGACTCGTTTGACAAGATCCACGTATAACAATCTTTTAAAATGAGAGCGATAAATAATTTCCGTTGGTGCAAACGCGCTCGTATTTTTTTTTTATAACGAAATAAAAGTAGTTGTAAATTAATCGATTAAAAAAAAATCTTATGGTTCTTCAAAAGAATTAAAACGATTTCGAAATCGATCGATTCTCAAAGCAACGAACAGAGATTTATTTTAATATATTTATTGATTTGTCTTCTCTACGTTATTGCGTTTATTGTTTGTTCGTTTAAAAGAATCCATTTTGTTTATTTGACCATGTTTTTCTCAGTTCTCTCTCTCGTTTTTCCATTTTTTTTTTTTAACAAACGTAGATTTTGTTATCGCCCTGGGCCAGGAGTCCAGCAGCAAAACCGGATGTCCGCCCGCGCAGGATATGACGTCAGACGTGCTGCCAGCAAGGCTAGCACGTAAACCTACCCGCCTGCCTGTACACTGCAAACATTTTTCATCTACGTAACGCCTCTCTTTATTCCATTTCGTTTCTTTCTTCTTCTTTTTTTAATTTTTCAAAACCATTCCATTATTATTTTCGATATATGCTTATTCTTTATCGATACAAATATTTATCGGTTTTAATTAGGATTTAAGGGATTATCAAAAATTAAATACTGTATATACATGAATGGACATATATATATATATATATATATATATATATATATATATATACACATATACAGATTGAGCCAGAGATTCCTAAATAATTGTAAAAATCAATTACATCTTTTCGAGAGATTTCAGGCTGACTTTGTTTTTTAAATTGTTAAAAAGATCTCAGGTTTGTAGTTTTGCCACCTGAAAAAAAATTATTCCAAAAAGTTTTATACAAGTTTAATTGATTTTTAAAATTATTAAGAAATTTTTCGTCGATTTATTTTGAACGATTTGTTTTAAAAGTAACTTGAGGATTTTAGGCCTACTATGTGTATATATATATATATATATATATAGGTCTTACATGTACGGTTGCTTCAAAGAAAAATCGAAAGTAACACGTTCGGTACTCTCGAAAGATCTCGTTTGCTTTAAAAGGAGATTTTCAAAGGACCTCATCTTCTCTGGAAAAGGTGTTAAGCCTTTCGTACATACAAACAGGAGAAATCGTGTTTAAAAGAAAGCAGAGAGGTACTTTGATGGATCAGCCAAAAGTATAAGAAGATGAAAAGTACTCGCTCTGGTTTCTTGGTTTTCTGAGTCCAAAGGGAGAGAGTATTATTTGTTTGCAGTGACGGGTGTCGGGTGATGGTTTTTGGTGCCGATTTTGACACGAGGCCAACGTCGTCGAAAAGCCGTAGGAATAACAAGGACATCTCGATGAGTTGAAAAGTCAAGTTTATTCTAAACGCTAAAAGCTCGTGAACCGAGTTTACGGCACAGTTTGAGGTCTCTGTTTTATTTTCCATTACGTTAGTATGATTATTAAGAAAGTGACAGTTCGCGTTTAATTAATTTCAACGCATAACGCACAATTCTCTTTCTAATGATTAAGAAAAAATATCGAGCCTTACATATCTTTTTTCTTCTGGCAATGAGTAAAAGCTTAATTAGATCACCCTGACGTATCGTAATCGCGCGTGATTTTTAATCAACGTTACGTTACACGTACGTGCCATTACGATGTTTCTTACAAGATCATTTATTTTTATAATAGATTAAGAGTAACTGATTCATTCAACTTTATCGCAATAAAACAACTTCCATTGTTTTATAAGAAGAACACGTTTAGACGAATACGTAGAAAGGAATGATTTTCATAACGTTCGTGAACGTTCCTTCGATCGATGATCAATATTCCAAAGTACCAAAATGAAACAAAAAATCTCATAGATCATTTCGGTATTACCCTTTTTTGTTCTTTTTCTTTTTTTTTTTTGTTCTTTGAACACGATTCTCGTGACATTTAGTGAGAGGGAGAGAAAGCGTAAATTTATATGAAATATTGTAATAAGTAGGGGAGGTAACTAATAAGGAGTTGCGTTTCAACGGTCCAGCTGTGCCGAATCGTTGAATCCTCGAAATCTCAAGAGTCTTCTACGACTTAATATACCCATTATACTGTACACGTGAATATTTATTGGTTTTACGTACCGTTCACGACCCCCGACCCGCCGACGACTGATTTACTGCTCTACTACTTTTTCGTTCCATAACCGAGTCACTCTCCTTCTCTATTTTTCTTTCATTTCCTTTTTTTTTCCTTTTTCGTCTACGAGTAGAAATGAAGTTATGCACGACTTAGAAAATATCGATAAATGGATGGACCCTCGAGGTTGCCGAGGAACGAGAGATCAAACTCACTTTCCATCTCTCTCTCTCTCTCTCTCTCTCTCTCTCGTTTTGTGTGAGATCGGGTTCGGTGATTCTTCACGTCGAAACACGAAATCGAGGAACTTGTAATTGGTGCGGTCCAATGGAGAATTGGAGCAGTGTATCGTATTTCAAGATCGATTAACTCTTTCGAGAGGAGGAAAGAGAAAAAAAAAGTGAAAGAAAGACAGGGGGAAAAAGAAAAAATCATTTAACATTATTTATGTACGTTTCCCGAAAGAAAATTACTTTCCTTTTCGTGCCGGCGAGTTTTCATTTACAAAAATTGATTTTTACAATTTCAATATATTGACTTTGTTCGAATCGATTCAATGAGACATAATTTAGTGGCAATTTTTAAAGGACGATCCATCGTCCTATAGATAGACGATCTATTAATGTACGATAATGCGAAATCAGTGTTAAATATGAAGACGGATTCTTCATTAAAGTGCTGTTATTAAGGGGAACCTAAGGAGCCGTTAACTTTTCGTCACAGTCATCGACGTTGAGTCGGCAGATAAGGGACGTGAAAAGAGCGAATCGTTGTCGGCATTTTTCAAAGCTTTTCCAAGGCACGCGCACAAACGATGCGCCACGGGGATGGTTGGAATGGCAGAGGGTTCGGGACGGTGAAACGAAGAAGAGAAAAAGGGACGGTAGAGGAGTCGGATGATTTGCCAGAGACACATAAGAAAACGCCTACTTTAGAGATGCAACTCGTAATCGTTGGTGATAAGCCTTGGTCTGGTGTGGGAAATTAATTAATTTGTAAGATTAGTACAGAGAAAGAAAGAGATTAGAGTGTGTTTAGATAAAAGAAAAAAAAAAAAAATGAAAGAAAAATAACCAAGAAATATCGATAATTCGTTCTCAATTATTTTATATATCTATGATATATATGTATATTTTTTTACGATATATATATTTTTAGTTTTATTTATATTTACAATTATTTAGACTGAATATCGATATTTTGTTATATATATGTATATGTATATATATATATATATTTTTTTTTTTTTTATTTGTTATAGGATCTTTTGATAGAACACTATATGGAATGATTAATTAAGACAGCTTTCTTATAACGAATTATTTTTCTTTAGTTTAATTTTTCGAAAATTTTTCAAACAAGCATCCATCTCCCTTTCTATCGTCCGCTTTTCTTATACTATTACTATAGTCTTTGGTGAGTTTAGCTAAGGGTAGCTAAGCGTGTCTGGCCCATGTTGGATGGCGACAGCTCGTTAATAATTTTACGAGAGGGTACGATGAGGTGGCGCTTAAATTGCGGAGGGAGAATTTGAGAGGAGGGAGAAAAAGAAAAAGGAAAAAGGAAAACCTAGGCATGTACGTGAACACACATATATTAGTGAACACACATATGTCCCTGAATGAATTCTTTTCTAAAATGTCCCGCTGCGCGATTTGTCCGCTTCTCGTCTTACGCCACGCTGTCTGCGTTTCGTTGTTTCGCGGCTCGTAACGGGTGAGTTTTGTCAAAGGGAAATAGAAACAGAGTGAGAGAGAGAGAGAGAGAGAGAGAGAGAGAGAGAGAGAGAGAGAGAGAAATGAAGAACCAAAAGGAACCTGTCTACATGTTCATAAGCTTTCAAATCGTAATGTCACAGCAGGGATTCTCGAAAAAAATGATCAGTTCTTTCGCTTTGAACTTATCTGTTTTCTCCTATTTTTTTTCTTTTTTTTTTTTTCTTTATTCTCTCGAGACACGAGAGAGTCTAAGGTGTTAGTACTTACGAATGATCGATCCGATTTACAGTTAAACGACATAGAAATAATTTATATAAGTCGAATGTGGTGTATCTATCCACGGAGTAAAGAAATATTTTGAAGTTTCTCGGGCGAACTATTTAGTAGTAATTGTTCCGTAGAAAATATCGAGAAGGGAAACGAGGAATCCTTTGTCGCTGTTTCCTTCTAAAATTCGTGCTTAAAAAAAAAAAAGGAAGGAAAGTAAATAACGAGCGGACAATGTGGAAAAAGGTAGGAGGAGAAAATAATCAAAAAAAGAATGTCCATGAGGAGGAAGAAATGGCAAATATTCTTGGTACGTTCGGGGTATTCGTGAGACGCTTCCGGTTTGGTTTATGACACTATCCCTCTCACCTGGTCGGCATTGTTTCTTTCTCCAAAGCGTCGCTAATGACCCAACCGCATATTTCTCTCTCTCTCTCTCTTTCTCTCTCTCTCTCTCTCTCTCTCTCTCTCTCACTCTTCTTTTTTCTCTCTTTCTCTTTCTTCTTTTTTCTCGAGCCGCTTTTAATATTTACTTTCCTTCCTCGGAATATCCTCTATGCAAGATCGTACCTATAAAGACGTGACCATGTTTTATATGTGTATGTATAGACACACACACACACACGCGCGCACACACATGCGCTCACTCGCTTGCTCGCGCACACACACACACATCTTTCTTTCTCTTTCATCTTTCATTTCTGTCTCTCCTTCCTCTTTTAGTGCCATGTTTACCTCGCAACACCCTAAAACTAGAGTGCCACATTAAACACAATGAGAACTCTATTTATGTCACACCCAAAAGGATTCCTTTAAATACCGACGATGATGAGATAATAATTTATAATTAATTACACGACGAAAGGATAAAACTACTTTTTCTACTCGACTTCATTATTTTTTCGTAATTTATCATTTGCTCGTATAAAAATCTCTTATTCGTTTATTTATACGTTTTATTTAATTTATTACTCGCGTATTTTATTTGTTTATTTATTTATTTTTCTTTCATAACTCGACGATACCTGCCGTTAGTGTAATCAAACGGCAAATCAATATGATCGCGTTTGGGTTGCTAATAATTAGCGTAGAGATTAAATAGAATGTTTTCTGTAAATCACAACGTATATTCGTAGTTCGTTTATAATAAAAGACGAGAAGATAAAAGAGAGTAGAGTCTCTCGGAGATAAATGAGGGTTACTGACCCCCTTGCATTCTCTTACGTCTCCCTCTGTCTCTCTCTTTCTTTCTCTCTCTTTTATATACATATATTTCATATACAACATCAACGTTTCATCTTGCTCACTCTTTCTTCGTCTCTTTTCTCGCACGTTGCGAGTTTCTCTCTCTCTCTCTCTCTCTCTCTCTCTCTCTCTCTCTCTCTGTCTCTCTCTTTCTCTTTCTTTTTCTTTTTCTTTTTCTCTTCTCTTCTAGAAGGCTAACGATACGATTTCTTCTCGCTCGTAAACTGTTAATTCCGTGAGGCGAGTATCTGCTGATCGATATATTACTTCTTCGTTTCAAGCTCGTTCTCTTTTTAACACTGTATAATATATGTGTGTGTATTTATGTGTGTGCGTGCTTGTATATATATATATCACGAAGAGTCACACTCGTTCAATGTCGACATTAATTAATCATTCGTACTTACTTGCATGAACTCGCATGATTTCTCAGCAAGTACTTAGATACTTTGGAAGGACCTTTTTCTCTCATTTCTTTTCGACATACTTCATAGAAGTTTCTTCCTTTTTATTATAAAATTCTTCTGAAAAAGTATCGAGAACAGAAATATCATCGTGCACGAATATGCGATCTTCCATATTTTTTATTTCGCTTGTTGTTCATTTAAACGAAAAATAAAAGCTACATGTGTACATGTCAGCAGTTCTCTCGGAAAAAAGCACGAGAAGACGATAAAAATATATATATATAATTAGAAAAAAATAAAAAAAAAAAAAAAGAAGAAAAAAATAAGAAGAAAGAAATAAAAAAAGAGGATGACGCGCATGCCGGTTACGCAAGTATTTTCTTTTATTACCCATTAACTTCATGATTTACTATCCCCTTCATTTTCATCCTAGATCACGCATTCAAGATTTTGGAAGACTGTCGATATTTCGGAGTCGTCTTCATCTTTCAGATTTATCTATGAAAAATGCCATTTAATTTGAAAACTAATAAACACGCGAGCAGAAATTTGAGGGATAATTAATTCGACGTTTTTTATTTTCATTTATTTATTTATTTATTTGTTTATTTTTTCTTAAATAACCGTTTCGAATGAAATTCGCGAAATAATTAATTTGATTTATTTTTTTCCATATAATCATTTAGAATAAAATTGGCGGAATTTTTTACGCAATTCATGTACTATGTCTCTCTCTCTCTCTCTCTCTCTCTCTCTCTCTCTCTCTCTCTCTCTTTCTCGTTATAAATTCAACGATAACATGTATCTGATCTATGTATCGAGATACGTTCGACTTAGTCGATATATTTGTTAAAGGAGAGAGGAGAGGAAAGGAGAAAGAAAGTCGAGCGAAGGGGAAAGAAACCGTACCGTTCAAAGGTCGAGATTAGGTCAGCACGGTCGGCCAGCATATGCCTGTCCTTCGTCTTTCCTTCTTCTTCTTCTTCATTTTATTTCTTTCTTTTTTACTCTTTCTTCTTCGCCACATCGTCGTCTCTGTGAAATTTCCACTGATCCTCTTGTTTTCATCTTTTTTCATTTCTCCACTCTCTTTGTTCCTGCGAAACACTGAGCCATGCATGCATATCATTGGTGACGTTCGATAAAACGTTTCCGATCGTTAATTAGAATCGTTAATTAGATCGTTTATAATCAACATTTAAATTTTATGAGTTAATCAAGTTCAAGATGTACTCGTTAATTCGATTATCGATTTGCATTTAAAATTAATTCAAATTCCGTTCGGATTTAAATAATATACATATAGATATACTATTTTACTAATTACAGTTGATTAATGATATGTTCTTTCAATTATTTTTATTACACTTCTCTGCGTATATCTCAGTGTGTTGTAAAACTATTATTTTGTTTCATATGTATACACACACACACACACACACATATATATATACATATATATCTGCAGATATCTTTTACAAGAATATTAGGTAACTTATATTTTTTATTGTATACAAATTTAATTTTTTGTTTCGATTTCTCTTTCTATCTTTTTCCTTTCTCTTTCATTTTTTTTTCTATCAAATTCTCATCCCCCAACCTTTCTCGTTCTATCTGCACGTGCAAGTGCGAGAAACGTGTATCATGGTCGCGTGCCGTTTCGTATCACCTTATCACGGTTATCAAGGTATTATCATCACCGAGTTATTTCAGCATGACTCCACGACGAGAAAAATTCATCGTTCAGTTCATCTTTCAGAGAGAATGCATTCGAACATCTATATATTCGTGGTTTATCATCGAACAATATTTCTCTCTTTCTCTCTCTCTCTCTCTCCCTCTCTCCCTCTCTAATAATTTCTTAGTATTTTATTATAAAAATGATTTCATCGATAAACGCGCTTCGTTCATTTTTTATTTGATTAGAAAAAGAAAAATATTTTCTCACGACGATGTCGGTGATAACTTTTTTGTAGGGGAAAAAAAAAAAAAGAAAAAGAGGAGGAAAGAAAAAAAAGAAAAAGACGAGACAGTCTCTAGTCTTTTGCATTTTGGGATGCACATGATGCACGTAGGCCCGACGTATCGTGACGTCGTGTTCCTAAGAAGCAGAAACGTAAGCACACGTTTTCAGATGTACACCCTCTCTCTAAGGGATGTTTGCACATTTTATGACGGCAACGCAGACTGTCCCACAACCATCTTCGAGCTCGTGCCCTTCCTTCTCTACGTTGAAGGAACCGTCCACATGGCAAACAAGGGTTCTCCCTTCCAAATTTCTTCCTTTTTCCTTTTTTCTCCTTATTCCTTTCCCCCCTTCCTCATCCCCCTATATTCTCTTTATTCTCTCGCATTTCTTGTTCTTGCAGTTGTCTAAATTGAAACTAACAGTTAGAATAGATCGGAATAGAATTATTTAATTATGAAAAAAAAAAAAAACAATACAGATTGATTTTGTAGTAAAACAAAAATTCGTTTTTAGAATAGATCGAACACTAATCGGTGAAATTATTAAAATTGATCGATTGGAATTTTATCAAAAAATATAAACTTGTATTGCTATGATCTACCTGAGAAAAGCTATAGAACTTTCGCACCTAGAATTAGATTAAGTACATACGTTTTTTTTTTTCTTAAATAAATTATAAAAAAGAATATATATATATATATATATATATATATATAGATTGACTTTCATTTATTAAATAAATGTTCGAACTTAGAAAAGATTGAACTCTAATCGATACAGGAATAGATGGATGATTATTTGATTAGATTTATAATAAAAAAAAAAAAAAAAAATAGATTCATCCGATCTAGGAAAATCGAGAGAATCTTTTTTGATATGCAGATATAGTAAAGTTTACCAGGTTGTATTAAAAAAAAAAAAAAAGAAAAAAAGAAAAGAAAAAGAAAGGGAAGAACAATAAGCATATCTCGAAGATCAGCAAATCGTGTCACGGAAAATCTATTACATTGGACTGTCAACGGCTCGAGAAAGAACAGATTAGCTGGTATCTTGAGCGTGGTATGAATGGGCCGCTCGTGATTATACTATCTTCTATTACTACTCGCTCGGTCGAGCTATCGTAGCCATTCCTCTCGTAGTACACCAGCCATCGTAACACTCGTACACACCGCGACGACGTTCTTGCGTTTACATGCTAACCGATTGCGGTAGCATCTCCTGTTAAGAGCTAACTAATCTTCTCGCTAACTTAATCTACGTGAATGGTTATTTTGAAAAGAGAATTATATATCATTAATGGCATACAATCAAGGATGCGTTTACATTAGAATCTCTTTTGTCGGTTAGTTGAACCCGTTTTGTTGTATACGAATTAGGTTAATGATGTATTTCATCGGAGACACAATGAAATATTTCACGTATCTACGTCGACGAGATTGATTTATTCGTTGAAAAAAGTTTTGTGATGATGATTTTAATTAAGAAAAAAAAAAAAAAAGAAAAAGAAAGAAAGGAAAGAAAGGTGTTAGATATTTTCGAGTAGGGATATGCATAAGCGATTCACTTATTCTTCTTTCTTTGATTCTTTCTTTCTCATTGTTACCACTGCTGTGAGAACACCTGGTCCTCTTCTTATCGGAATAGGAAAGGTAGAAGCGTAGGTAACGTTTTACAATGACCTCCCTGTTCACGTTCATAGGACTATTGTGTCGTTTCTATTTCATTATTGTTTCAAGTACAACGTTTCACTCTGATTTTTATTTAAATGAGATAAGCAACGAAGAGATTTTTTTATTATTAAAAAAAAAAAAAAAAGAAAAAGAAAGAAAAGATTGGAGAGAAAAAAATTCAAACCCTTCTTCTTCTTTTTTAAGGAGAAGAAACTTCTTCCATGGAATCGAATGTTTGATGATAAAACGTATAGATGATGATCGAGAAATCTTCTCTCGTGGACCGAGAATAAGAGGAGAAAACGAGAGGTCGAGATAAAGGGGCTATTCAATCTCTGAAAATCTCGTCGTAAACGGCATCGATATATACCGCGCGCTTCGGCCCTGCTTATATATATTGCGGATAACAGAGAGTGTTTTTGTGGGGGCCTTAGAGAGATAACGGCAACCTCTGCCCCCGATGTACAAAACCTCTTCCGCTCGTTCAGCGACTTTAAAACTCGTTCCTTGCTACCGTTCGATGCCATCACCTTTTTTCTATTTATCTTAGGGAAAAAAGGAAAAAAATTTCAATTTAGATATATATTATAAAAATTATTCCACAAATATTATTATATATTATATTAGTATATAATAACAATTATATATTAATAATATGAAAGTATACATTAATGAAATAAATAAAAGTTGTTAAATATGAATAATGTTTAAATAGAAAAATAAAAAAAGATAAAAAAGATCGTACATAACATTTATTTAACGTTGAATAATGTCGTTGTGGAAAATTTCTTCTTCAACTAAACGAATTTTTATTTTACGATGGTTTTAACATAAATTCTATCCAAATCTGGATTAGCTAGCAGGGTCTTATTTAGAAAGGTTTTATCGTTCTTGGGATTACTAATGAAAGAGATGTTCTTTTAGGGACACGTGAAGTTTATTATTCTTCGTACCAGTTATTTAATATATTTACGAATTGTTGAGAACATCTTCGGAGCAAAATTTTTTCTACAAATTTTTGTACAATTTATTTAACATTTTCTCTCTCTCTCTCTCTCTCTCTCTTTCTTTCTCTATCTATCTCTCTCGCTTATCATTAAATTTCGTTACGTTCGTGTCAGAGGTGCAAACCATGTTCATTTATCATACTAATTAATCGTCACTCATTAGCTCTAGAAAAATCTTCAACTTGATGAGAAAAATATTTATATATATATATATATGTGTGTGTGTGTGTGTGCGTGTATATATATATATATATATTTATATATATAAAATTATAAAAATCATCTAAATATTATCATTCCATTATCCGACGTTCAAAAATCACTCACGCGATAGCGATTATGGTTCGTGCGCTTCGATTGGAAATTAATTAGCATTGTCTTTGTCAATTACTTATTTTTTTTTCGAGTGATAATGGCAACAGATGTTTATTAAAAAATTTCGTTCCAAAATTTTTCAGTAAAAAGCGCAAAATTTATAAAGTCATTATGATAATCGTGAGCTTCTGTAGAATAATCGATGTTGTACTGATTTCTTCTAATGCTTTCTCTACAATAATGATAAAGAAAGAGGGAAGGAGAAAGAGAGACAGAAAGAGAAAGAGAGAGAGAGAGAGAGAGAGAGAGAGAGAGAGAGAGAGAGAGAGAGAGAGAGAGAGAGAGAGAGAGAGAGAGAGAGAGAGAGAGAATATAAGAAAAAGATCATTCTCAGTGGATGCGCAAGTGTCCATAGATGACGCGTATATTTTCTTCATCGTATGATTAATCGGGGTCGCGGCTTGGCATCTTCTTGTCGGCTTCGAACCAACAATGGACTCTCGAGCAAGATAAAGAGCCGATGTAGATTCCACTGTTTGGGTTACGAAGTTTTCTTAGTACATATCTTACATTTTGTACATTATTGTATGTGTGTGTGTGTGTGTGTGTGTGTGTGTGCGTGCTCGTGTTTGTGTGTGTATAATATATATACTTAATACGTGTATAATTCAAAACAGCAAATATAAATGTGTAAAGATTTTTATATTGATTTTAGAATTATATCTCTCAAAAAATATATGTGGTATTCAAAAATATTTAGATATATGTAACCAATAATTGTAAAGGATACTGCACGAAAGAAAAGGTTTTATGCACGAAATATTGATGGAATTATTTAAGAAAAAAAAAAAAATCTTTTTTGTTAACGTTACACGTATCCTATATAATACCTATATAGGTACGTGTTATATCTACATTAATGGCTCTCTTTCTTCTCTCTCTCTCTCTCTCTCTCTCTCTCTCTCTCTCTCTCTCTTCTCTTTCTCTCTCTCACATAAACACGCGCGCATTATCCAGCGGCACGATTTGTACTTGGATCTTTCACGAAAAAATATGTTTTTTAATAGAATTCGTCGCAAACCACCGCATAAGAGGAGATAATCCTACCGAGCCTGACCTCTCCAATTCGATTAGGTAATGTCAATAAGGTCGGTTCAATGTTAAATGATCGAGACATCGATACACCTCATACCTATCAATTTCATTTGAATAAAATTGTTCGATAGAGTAATAATAACAAAAAAAAAAAGCAAGAAAAAAACAGGGGTCATTCTCGTTCGATTAATATCAAAAAGATATTAATGAACAAAATAAAGATCTTCAATATCTTATTTCATTTAAAAGATTATCTCGTTAACGCGAGCGCGCGTGAACGAGCGCGCGCATGATTCTCGACTCATTCGATTGAGAAAGACTGCAATTCGACACTAGGATCATTGACGTGGCCTATGCTCGGTGGTCCTGCCACGGCTTGACCTTTCATGATTAAAAATAATATTTTTATCAACGAGAAAGAGTAACGAAGAACGAGAAAGGGAACGAAAGAGAGTGAGAATCGTTCGCAAAACGTTCGTTCTTGTTCACGATACATTTTCTCTCTTTTTCTCTCTTTTTCTATCTTTCTCTCTCTTTCATATATACACGTATTTTTTCGTATATGTTAGAGCTATGTTTACACATACACACACGTATTTGTTGTTATACGTGCTCGTCATGTCCACTTACTCGCGATGTTACAAGTGCGTGAGTGCGTGAGTTCCATCACTGGTAGAACGTAGAGAAAGAAAGAGAGAGAGAGAGAGAGAGAAAGATAAGGCAACCCGCGGTTATTTTTGTAACATACCGGATAGCAACAGTTTCTCCGTGTCAACCCTGATGTGTCCACTTATTCGAACGAACTTTCTCTATTGGTTAAACATTTCAATACCTTTCCAAGCCATAGTCATGATGACATTACTTCTTGAGTAGACATTAAAAAATGTGTACGTCTTCGAAACGTTTATAATCATATTCGCCTTACCTAGTTAGATAAAAAAAAAGTATTCATTGTCGAGTAAATATTGAAAAATTGGTCTAGGTGTATTAAATTGTTGTCTATCGTATAAAGCATTGTTTCTAACAAAATTTTACGTTCTGTTTGTTCATTCGATTCCTTGATAATGAATAAAAATTCATAAACGATTTTTTATAATCTTACTTAGATAACTTTCTGATAAAATTTATTACGATTTAAATTGGTAATGTGTCAATTGTAATCAGATTGTATAAGATCGATAAATTAAATTTTTCAGTATTAATTGATTCCGTGGATGGAACGATGGAGCAAAACTCTCAGACTGGTAGAGAAGCTGTTGTGGAGGGTATTAGGCTCGAAGTTGGAAGAGGTAGTCCAGTGATGAAAAATGAGATGGGTAATCATGAAATTCTTCAACTACGAGAACAACAGCAGCAGCTTGAGTATATTGTCAAAGAGGAAGGCGGGGATGATGTGGGCGTGCTGGAGGCGGGTCATTCAGAAATCGAAAATGGCGTCATGCTAGAACCAACCGGAGCTGAAGTGATCACTTTGAATGTTTCTACGAGCCATCAGGATGGTCCTAACCCTAGTTATACTCTTCATCAACTTGGCTATCAGGAAGAACATCATATTATTCATGATAGGTAGATATATATATATATATATATATATATATATATGCTAATAAAATTTTGTTATTTTTTGCATCAACGTTAATAACATGATTTTTCTTTTTGTTTTCTTCCGAAAATTTCAATTGATTTATCTTCCACGTGGTCTTCTAATCGTGATCTGATTTATTATATAAAATCTCGTAAGAATCGCGAGAAAGAAACGAGTGGAATTGCATCGATATCAGCACGAGTTACGTTCTATAAATGTACCAAATAGATAAACCTCGATGGCCGTATCGATAAAGAATTCATTTTATCGGAGAATCAACGAGTACGGAGAAACGATCGAGATTAATCATCATTTGCGATCTATGAGGATCTTTTTTATGTTATTGATACTTCGAATTTGGAATAGATTTTATTTCGAATTTATCGTAATAATTTCGTGACTTTTTATTCATTCGTTAATTTATTGATCATCGATTGATAATAAAAGAAAATTTAATAAATTTTATAAATAAGTATAAACATGTGTGTGTGTGTGTGTGTGTGTGTGTGTGTGTGTGTGTGTATAATATAAATATAAAATCATGAATTATCAAAGCGAAGATTTGTCTAAAAAGCACTCTTCTGTTTTTCTACCCTTGTGCGATAAAATACAGAGACTATTTAGAAGAGGGTTCGCCACGATTTGGGGGCGGTGACATTGACGAGAAGAAGGAGGAGCAGGAACAGCAGCAACAGGTCGCTCACCCCCACCACCAACGTCACCACCACCACCACCACCACCATCATCATCACCTCCACCAACATCAACAGTCGCAAGAGCAGCAGCAGCAGCAGCAAACGCAGTACGCTCAGCTCGGGCCATGCGAAGTCCCGGTTCCCGAAGGAGGGGATAGCCGGCATCCAACAGAGGTCTCCGTCCCTACTGAAGGAACTCGTACTGCCAGTCACATGCCTCACTCCACGATGCATCGTTACGGTGGAGAAACGCTTTCACCGACCACTACGGATCATCCCCATCATCATCATCATCAACAACAGCAGCAGCAACATCATCATCAGTTATCCGAAGTTCATCAGCAACAGCAACAACAGCAACACGGTTCTCATCGTCATTTGGAGGATCAACAACATCACCAGGATACCGAGGAAGAGGTTGATAGAGTCGGTGGTATTTCGAGAAGTGCACGTGGAGATTTCAATCTGGGTGTGCTTTTTCCAAATCTCGGCTCGAATGGTACTGGTACTAATAGTGGAAATGGTAATTCTACGTCTCATCATCTTCATCAACAACAACAACAGCAACAACAACAACAACAACAACAACAACAATCACAACCACAACAACAACAACAACAACATCATCATCACGCGAATACTCATCATATGGAGGACGTGCTACAGAACGATCCCTATCTTCAACATCAAATTCGTGCAGGAGGCGGTGCAACGAGTGCGAGTGGTGGGGTCACTGGTGGTAATTCGCCGCCGATTAGAATGAAAGGCTCACCAGGTTCCAGTCGTAGTCCACATGACGATCATCTTTCCTCGCCGCATCGACATTCCTCATCCGATGGACCTAGTGCCTTCAGTCCGGCCGATCAAGGAAGATTGCAATCCTTCACCCATCTTACCTCAATGCAGCCTCCAAATTCTGTACAAACTAATCACGGTAATCTTCAAGACGCTGATCGTGTCACTGATCAACTTTATATGGACTCTATCTACACTCATCATACCACTGCTACTGGTCATCATCATCAAGAACACGAACATGGTTCTTCTACGCCACACTCACCAGGTGGTAATCTCTCCACGTAAGTCCAATCATTAGAAATTTTTAAACTTCTTCCCTGTTTTTTCCTTTCCATTTAAACTTTTCTTCCCTCGGTTATTTCTTTTTCTTTTCTTTTCTTATGGCTAACCGTCGCCTCGGACGACACTGTATAATCGACAATGTGAATCATCGGGTTCGTTGACGCCAAAGCGGTCATTCTGTTTTCTTCGAAACGAAGATGTCTGGATGATTCGAATGAAAAAATAATATTGCACAAGAAATCTGAGGAAGAAATGACAACGAGATTATCCTTACTTTTTTTTTCTTCCTTCGTTTCGTTGATCATTTGTAAACAATATTCATTTGTAAAAATTCTTTCATCCATCTATCTTCTCTTTGTTTTGCATTATTGACAATCAATTTTTAACAAAAGGTATCTCCTTTCTCTCTCTCTCTTTGTTCCTTCGATCTTTTTATTTTATCTTTGGGGATCTAGATCAGACAAGCAAACGAAGAAAAGATATAACACGGGGACAGTTTTATCATGTCTCTTGTGTCGTAACGCCGTGGGTGATCATCGGTTCAAAAGTTTAGTACGATGAAAGTTCACGTTGTTTTAGAAGGACGATGAGTAAGTATTATATATGTATATAGGTGTATATATATATATATATATATATATATATATATATATATACATGCACGTATGCGTGGAGCGGGCGCGTATTACGACGTTTAGCGGACGCAAAAATATTTACACGTCGGATTAAGGACCGGCCGGCAGCATATCCGATTGAAAAAGGGCGCTTTATGTGCGTAGCCGATACGAGGCCGAAAACAAAGCAAAACCGTAGATGGAAAACTATATGCCCACTTCGTCCTAGGATAACAGTTCTTGTGAAAGCGTAGAAGGACCTCATCGTGTTGTATTTGTTTATTCATGCTGGGCACGAGCCTCTATTTCTTTTCTTTCTGTTTTGTTTTTTTTTCTTTCTTTCTTTCTTTCTTTCTTTCTTTTTTCTCGTACTTATCACTCGGTTGTATACCAAAATTGAGATATATAGAAATCTCGATTGGGGGGAATATGATTGCATCCCCACGTTATCTAATAAGAATGATCGCTTTTCTTTCGTAACGCGTTGTAAGTACCGCTCATGGAGGAGTAGAGATATAAAAGGACATTGTATAGGTGAAGACATTTTCGATTGATTAAATATTTTTATAAATCTAACGAAAATATTTAAAAAATGTTTCGAACGTTTACGATAGATCCAAACAAAAGGATATAACGTCGAAACAGATCGACGGAGGTTAAATTAAGGATTTATTGAACTTTCAATAAAAGATTATTCTTCTTGCCGCAAAACTTTTTTTCCTTCTCGTTTGGTCTTACCGTTGTAGCTTCGATGTGAGAGCCCGATAAGAGAGTTTATCGACCGATCTAAACGATTTGTTGATCGTATCGCGTGTCTCCCCTTTTGCTTCTTGGAAAAGAAAAAGAGAGAAAGAAAGAGACCGGATAACCGTGATCATTTTCATCACGGCTACCACGCGAGGAGAAGTATGTAAGTACTTTACTTATTTACATACCTACATTACCTAGTCGTTCGTCTTAGTATTATTTGATTCATTCGTTCACGTGACTGGTCCACCATCTTTAAATTCGACTATTGTAATCAAATAATCATTGTGGTATTTCAAATGATTCACTTTATTTTGAAACGATCCTCTCAAGGATTATATATATATATATATATATATATATATATATATATATGTATGTATGTATGTATGTATGTATGTATGTATGTATATATACGTAAGTATATTCAAACTCTTGGTAACAAAAGCATCATATTAGTCCGTGAATCAGTCCGGCGAAAGAACAAAGTCTTCGCTGCATCAAAGTCTAACTTGTTGAATATATGGGCCACGAGAAAACGAGACGATCGGTTGTGTCTCTCTTCGAGCGTAGATGTTTGCCGTGATTCATCGCAAAGTTTACAGTCCGCCGCCGGCCGACAGTGTCTTGCTTACTGAGAATTCTGTCTCATAATATACTATTATATATATATATATATATATATATATATATTTATATACGCACATATATGTATATATAAACTTAATAATATATAAACTTAATAAGATCATTAGTTATATATACATATATAAAATTAAAACCTATATTTATGTATAGGCTGAATCACGGATTAATGAGAGATTGGATATGTCCAAGTGTGTATATATAATTAATTAAATAAATTATATTATGTATAAATATCTATATATCTAATAATATTAATTCTTTCATCTTTATTATCGGCATAATCACGAAAAGGTTTGATAAATAACGCAATTAACGCGTAGGATGTACGAAATTGTTAACATTTATTTTATATACTATGGAATAAAAGAAACGGATGGAGTTAATTTTTGTATTATAAAAAAGGGATAAAGAAATGCGGGTTCCAGGTAGCCAGAAAATCGAGAAAATTATGGCTGGCCATTTATGGCTTTGCATGTGGCCATTCTTGAAGGCACGTGCCAGTTGGCGGAAATGACACCAGTTGAAAGCGCGCGTGCGTGAAGTCGAACGTCTTTTTTTCCCCTCTATGTTAAATTTTATTTCTCTTAAAACGATACGTTTTACTAAAGCTTGTCTCTTTTCGCGCTTCGTTAGAAGTCACGTGGTCGTTCCGGTTACACTATTACAAAACATAAAAAAAAAGAAGAAAAAATGCTTTCGTCTAATATATGTACATTTATTATTCCCATAATAGATGTCATACTTGTATTTTTACACATCTATATTTACCAATATTTTTACATAATTTACATATTACTTATACCTACTTTTAAATTCGCGCGTGTGCGTTCTTATTAATTGAAAAGGCAAAAGGAGAAAATAAAGAAAAGAAATTTATTTTATTTTTCATAATATATATATATATATATATATGACTTTCATCTCTGGCATCGCTTCTCAAAAGAGAAAATATATTTCTGTAGAAAGATGGGTACCATTCGACACGTTC
Source organism: Dolichovespula sylvestris (assembly GCA_918808275.2). Classification (NCBI taxonomy): domain Eukaryota; kingdom Metazoa; phylum Arthropoda; class Insecta; order Hymenoptera; family Vespidae; genus Dolichovespula; species Dolichovespula sylvestris. Next base: position 3,014,933 of record OU964963.1, on the reverse strand, counting down.
AAATTATCGATAGATCCGATCGTAACTTCCACCTCCAGTACCACCATCCTCTTCTTCCTCCTTTTTCTTCTGGCCGACCTTGCGTTCTCTGCATTGTGTCAGACGAAGAGGATGCACGTTTAAAAAAAGAAGAAAAAGAGAGGATAGGTGAGGAGAGGAGAGGAGAGGAAAGAAGAGGAGAAGAGAGGAGAGGAGAGGAGAATCGTCGATGATGTGTCGGTGTGGTGTATGAAGTAGTGGGGGAAGCTTGGCTGACGATGATAGGGGCAAGAAGATGGTCGAGTAGGGTGCCGAGACTTTGTGTTGGTGGGGGGTATGGAGGGGGGAGATCCGAGTAGAGGGGAAAGAACGGCCGGTAGTCGGCGGTGACACTCAAAGGGAGAGCCGGCAGAGAGAGAAAGAGAGAGAAAGAAAGAGCAAGAGATAGCACAAGCGAGAGAGAGAGAGAGAGAGAGAGAGAGAGAGAGAGAGAGAGAGAGAGTCAGGCGGGCACAGGAGGAACAGAAAAGAAAGAGAAAGAGAGACTCTATACCGCAGGAGGAGAAATCCTGACCACCTTCTTCTTCGAGGTCCTCCAACGTCATTTCTAGCGACGTTTCGTGCCACACACCAGGTTAGATTCCGTTCAGTTCTTGTTCACCCGTCGAGTGATACGGGAGAGACACGTTCACTATCATTATATCTACGTCCGCATTTACTGTTTTTTTCTTTTTTCTTTTTCTGTCTTCTTCTTCTTCCTCCACCTCTTCTTTCTCACTTGGATTTTTCTTATTTATTTCTATCGGCTTTTCTCTTTTCGTCCAGAGTTCTTTTCTTTTCTTTTCTTTTCTTTTATTTATTTATTTATTTATTTCCTTCTTCCTTTACTTTGTCATTATTTTCTTTTACTACTTCCCGTGACAGTGAGAGAAAAAGAGAGAGGAAGAGTGGGAGATAGATAGATAGATAGATAGATAGATAGATAGATAGATAAAGAGAGAGAGAGAGAGAGAGAGAGGAGAGAGATACAGCATCATCTGTGTTCGTCGATGGAAAATGCAGTGAGTGATTTTTACTTCTTTCGAGTTTTATTTATTTATTTATTTATTTATTTATTTATTTAGAATACATATTTAAATCATTTTTGTTTATTTTCTCTCAATTATCTTTTCATTCATATATATATATATATATATATATATATATATATTTATTTATTTATTTATATATTTCAAACAATATAGAGATTTGTTTTCTTTTACGTTAGCTATTGATATTTGTAAAGAGTTGAATACGGTTAAACGTTCGTCAATCTTGCGAAACTTTCTTTCGAGATCGTTTAAAATAGAAGTGATAAATTGGTATCGACTTGGAATTGGCGCGAATTCGCGTGAAAACGATTCCGATTAATTATAATTAATCGGCTGGCTCGTTCGTGGTAAATAAATCGATAAGTTCGTTCGCATCTACTTATTTTCCCCTTTTGTTTTTTCTTTTTATTTCATCGTCTTCTATTTCATCGAATTCATTAATCAGGTTTTCTCAACGATATTTGTTAAATCTTCGTTATGTATCTTGGATATTCACGAGAACATCGTTGAGTAGGTTATATTATATCGATAAGGGTTGCGACAATGTCGCGAACGTAAACAAGCATCCGGCCCAATCTATTGGCAGTTATGAAGAAAGTAAATTACAACAAAAAATATTTATATATATAAAGAAATACGGAATAAAAGAAAACAGAATGAAAACGTCAAACGAGAAATAAAGTAGTCAAAGCAATGATTAAAGTCGTGGAAAGATGAGGTGGGATCTCACGTCAGATTTGTTTAATTAATTAATCAATTAATTAAGGTGTCAATTAAATATATCGAAGATATACCAAAGACTCTCTCGAGAGGAAGAAGATGAAGAATAGAATGACAAAAAAAAAAAAAAACAACAAAAGAAAAAGAAATCTATAAATTTAACATTCTAATCGTACGTATTCGTTCCATTTATATATAATGTAATAATTTATCTTCTAAGAACATTCAAGTTTATATGCCCTTCTCACTAATGCTTATCGTGAAACTTAAATATGTATTATCGATCCCATCCGATCTTCGATGTCTCTCTTTCTACGAGTTTTATGTTTGTCACACGACGAGAAGCGTTTTGTGTAACAGGCAGCGGCAGCCATCGATCGAGTGCTGCTTCTTCCTGGGCTTCCTAATCGCTTATCGAAACTTGACAAACATTAGACGGAAACCCTTAACGTATAAAACATATATTTATATACACGTATACACGCACGTACGTGTACATAGGTCTTCTTCTTCTTTTCCTTTTTCTTCTTTTTCTTCTTCTTCCTCCTCCTCCTCCTCCTCCTCCTCCTCCTCCACCTTCTCCTCCTCCCCGTACACTTTTTTTACCTTTCCACACTCTCGTCTGAAGGATATCGTGAGAAGTTCCTTATCAGGTCGGTGAATTCAGATAATGTGACCAGTTGAGTAGGGCTCTAACCCTACCATCACAAGTATCGTATATTGGATTTCGCAAAATCTGCATTCCTCAAGATTGAAAAGAGACCTACGTGCTCTCTCTCTCTCTCTCTCTCTCTCTCTTTCTTTTTCTTTTTTATTTTCTTTTTATTTTTTACTGACTGCTACGTGATCAAAGACGAAAAATTTGGATCTCGACGATGCGTTAGTCGAAACGAATCTTAAGAATTTTTACACATTTCTTCTTCTCGATAACGTTTTAATTGTAATTCGTTATAGAAATAACACGAGAAAGAAGGAAGAGAGAGAGAGCGAGAGAGAGAGAGAGAGAGAGAGAGAGAGAGATAATTTCGTATTGGCATGTAGCTTCTACTTCCGACGAAACCAAACGGAAGAGAAGATCGAGATTATGTGCTTCGATACCAATGTACCATAGAGATTCTTAGAAGTAACTCGATATATCATGCCATTGAGTTCACCCACGCGTAAATACGCATGCACGCGTTATGTATGCATTTGAAACTCGATGTGGTGTCGTTACTCTGATTGCGGTATTATTTTTAATTATCTTTTTTTTTTTTTTTTTTTTTTTTTCTTTAATATACATAATGTATATTCGAACGAGGAAAAACGAAAAAAAATATTATCGTCTTTAGGAAATAACATGTTTTTATTTTCTCTCTCTCTCTCTCTCTCTCTCTCTTTCTCTTTGTTTTTAAATTCTCTTTAATGTGGCAAAGTGGAAATTCGCAGCGAAATATAAAAAGAAATATAGTTACCCATATATATATATATATATTTTTTTTTTCTTTTTAAATCTCGTAGAATCGGAGTTCGCATGAAAATCGATGCGATTCGTTCAAAAAAAAAAGGAGAAAGAAAACAACTTCTGAACAGCTGGAATTAATATTTTTTGGAAATAAAATAATTTTCTTATTCCTTTTTTTTATATAATTCGTTCTAATCTTTAGCATAAAAATTGATGTGAATTTATCCAGATAGAGGGAGAGAGAGAGAGAGAGGGAGAGAGAGAGAGAGAGAGAGAGAGAGAGAGAGAGAGAAATAAAAAGTGAAAAAAAGTAAGAAAATTAACAGTTCTCGTAAATGAAGGGAACTCTTTTTTTCCGGCGGTGGTTCGCATCGAGGAAACGCATTAGCCGCAGTGTTTCGTTCGCATCGTTGCACTGTCGACGCTGTAAGTTAGAATAATCTCACCCACGGGCGTTTAGACAGAAGGCACGCGTGCTCGGTTCTTGCTAAAGACCGTTTCCTCTCTTCGGTGCAGTACTTTACAAGCTGCTTGCAAACGCGTATTTCGAGTAAGGTTTCCTTTTTATATATATATTTTTTTCTTTCTTTTTTTCTCCCTCTCTTTCTCTTTTTCTATTTCTTTCTTTTCCGAACAATTTCCGAGACAATCGGTACCGTTAACGACATCTCCCATTCATTCCACCACTTTGCATTAGCACGCATTCACGTATTATCGGTCGATAGTAGCACGAGCCTCTTTTAATTAGCGATCATAAAACGTCTTTTTTACTTTCCTTTATTTTTCTCTCTTTTCTTTTTTTTTTTTTGTGTACTATTACATTCGAGAGAATTAGTCGTAGAATTAATTTAATTATAATGTTGAATAATCTTGATTATTGGAATAATTGGGAAACGATCGATCATTATCGCCTCGGTAAACGATCATTAATTTTCAATTATCGCGAAGATCCCAGTACTTTTCGTTTTTCGTCCTTTCAATTTGAAAAAAAAAAAAATTATACAATTGACTCAATATACATTGTGAAAAGTCTTGATTTCCATGAGCGAGGATTCATCACAAATTTTTAATTGCAACGAGGATTGAGTTTTGTATTTAGGAAAAGGATGAAATGCAACTAAAAAAAAAAAGATAAAAAAATAAGAAGAAAAATAAAAAAAAAAATAAAAAGAAAAGAAAAGAAATCATCGTCGGGATCGAGAAGTCGAAAAGACAGTTTAAGGCACGTATCGATGTACCGAAACGTGCTCGCGACGTTTTATGACTCTTCAAGGTCGCGTCCGTATTGACATCTTCGCGTGCGTACGCTCGCGCTTGTTTCGCGTTTGTTTGACGGCGCGACTTTACTTAGCTTGCTTTAAAAGAGGCTAAATAGCGAGTCGGAGATAAAGTACTTAGTTACGAGTCTTCGAAGACGTGCAATGGGAAGGGTAGAGTCATGATGAATTTGAGAAACTTTTGTCTTAACTCTTCATCATCGGCTGTCCATCTTAATTACTTACTTCGATCATTTGAGACTTTGCGTTGGTATATTTAATTAATAATTCCTTTCCCTTTCGTCCGATTAATCGAAACTAGCTCGAGATATTTCGTGGTTTTATTTTTTTTCTCCCTTTTCAAAAATTTCACTTTTCCCCATAGAAAATTTTTTTTGCCTCGTGTTCGAACTTATTTTTTTTTTTTTACTTTCCTTTTGTTGTCGATAACGTTACGAAAATTTTGTTTAAAATAAAAAAAAAAAAATGTAAATATTTTATCGAAGAAATGTATGTATGTATGTATGTATGTAGTACGGAATGTTTGTTGGATTTAAGTTACGTTATCGTTTCTCGTTTCTATAATACTTCGTCGAATGTTTTGAAGGAGGTAATAGCAGGCAGCTTTCTTTGAAAAGTAGAAAATATTTAGAGAAGTTAAGGTGTTGTTTATCGGTTAGAAAGGTATAACAGAAAATCGGCACTTAGCCAAGGGGTGGGTGGTCACTTTGAAGCGATCTTTAACGTGTTCGCGATAGTTCAGTAGGAAATTCCTAAGATGTAAGTAAAAAGTGAGCTCGAAAGTGAGCCATGAGTCACAGAAGCATTCCTAAGTTGAAACGTTAAAAGTATATAAGAAACTGGTAAGGGATGGACAACCCTTCGGGAAGGTCGTCTGAGTAGTTATCCTGCTTTTTCGAGTGTTCTCAGTATCCAGATAACTTTCAAAGATAGTTTCGGTGAGGTAGAAAGGAAGGAAGGAAGGATCGATAATGATCCACTTATTGGATCCTTGTGAAAGTGTTTTAAACTGATGTATACATATGTTACGAGTAGAACTGTGAGGTCTAATTTTAAAAAGAAATTCGATCGAATGTAATCGTCGGTGTCTCATATATATATATATATATATATATATATATATATATATATATATATGTATATATATATATATATGTATGTATCTTTATTATCACATAGTTATTTATTTATTTTTTCTTAATAAATAATATTAAACAATAACGATCGAATATAAATTGTAAAGATATACTTCACGGAAATTTAGAGGTTCTTTTCGCTGGACTATTCGGTTTGCTGCACTCTTGTCCATTTAAAATCAGGTAGTTAAGAAGACCCCCCATTCTGTTTGTCTGTCTCTCTTTTCCTCTTTCTTTCTTTCTACCATAGTCGAAAGAAAATGGTATGGGTGAAAGAAGAGTGAGAGAAAGACAGAAATAAAGACAGACATACAGACAGACAGATAGACGGACAGAGATACGGAGAGAGAGAGAGAGAGGGATAGAGATGCATGGTTAAATGGTAATGGAGTAGTTGTGTCGTTCGACCTGCCGTCGACTCGTTCTGGTTATAGGGGTCATCAAGATAGAAGGAAAGAGAAGGAGAGCTGAACGACAAAGAGGGGTTAGAGAGATAGCGATAGGAATCGGTGGAGAAAGGGGGAAGACAGAAAAAAAAGACTAAAATCGCGTTCCGTGTCGGGCACGTGCCCGCATCAAAGGCTTGAAAGAAAGTGCAGTACGCTTTGTTTCCGGTCTCCCGCGAGGAATACTTCCGGTATCGTTCGTATTCTAAAACCGGACAAGATCATATTGAAATTTTGCTAACATTTTGTTATTTCGTAAAATCATTTATTTCTATCTTTTGGATACTTTAAGATAATTGCTCTGAATTTTTTACTTCTACACTCTCTTGCAAATTATGCAAACGTTTCGTTGGATAAATTGAATTCTTTTCTCTCCTTTTTAATTATTTATTCTTGTTTTTTATTTCCAATGCATTTGTCGTTCGATCTAAACGAAATAATGTATGCCTTCGAAATTTGTCATATTTCTTTTGTCATTTGTCATATTTATTTTATAAATCGAAATTTGACTCGTGACTTCGTTTAATTTTTTATCATCGATGTTTGAAATGTCATATAATAGTAAGCATGTAATACACATATGATAGGAAACAAACTCGTGAAATCGAGAGAGAGAGAGAACGATACGATCCAGATCGTGAATCGATCGATACGCAGGCGCATTAAATGTGTTTAAGATTCCCTTGGGTAGGGGCGTTCTCGCTTACGTATGGTACGTAGTACGTTCAGATGCGTAAAAGAGAAAGAAAAAAGAAGAAAATAATACTGCGAGCTTAAGCGTTAGAGGATAGAGACTGACATTCCAACATCTCGTGTTACAGTTCGTCGTTGTACCGTACGATGAGCGGCGTAGGGACGATTGGTGCTGGTGCAGGAGCCACCAGTTACAATTTGCCGTACATGACGAGTAGTCCAACAGAACTTTCAACCTCTCCTCAGCTGTGGAACGCTCAAGGTAAAAATAATAAACAATTCTTATTATTCGTTTAAGAGTAGAAGAAAGAAACATAAAAAAAAAAAAAATGAAAAAGATAAAAAAAAAAGTCACAAAAAAGTTTCTCTCGAGTTTCGTTACAAGGCCTAAAGAGAGATAATAGAAAGTTATTATCAGAAATCTATCGGCAAAATTATTTCTATCGTTATTTACGTTATATCTCGTATCCTCGTAACTCATAGTTGGCCTGTTGTCACGCGATATCTTTCGACCGATTATCGCGAAAATTCGAATAAATTGAATTTTCAAAATTTTCATTTTTTTTTTCTTTGTTTTTTTTTTTCTTTCCCCCTAGTAACAGGTCTAAGCACAACTTTGCCATCGCTAGGAGAGGATTACGGAAGTAGCAAATCTTCGACCACGGTGACTCATCAAGCTTTACCTGCTTTCTCGCAACCTTTCGGAGGAAGACCAAGTTTTCGTGGATATTCACCGCCGTATTCGTCTCAACAAACGACAACGGGAAATAATACCGGGAGCGTCGGCGGTGACGCGACATCCTGGACATACGTTTCACCATCGAACGACGTCTCTCTGACGTCTCAATACGGCGCACCCTCGAGAAGACAAACGGCCAATCCCTCGACGACGCCTACGCATAATCAACTCAGTGCTGCTGCCAGCCTCACTGCGAGTGAGTTGTCCATTTTTATTTCATCATTCGTCCTCCCTCCGTTTTTTTTTTTTATTCGTGCGGAATCTCGATCACTTGTATTAAACAATTCCGTTTTTATTATTGTTTTTGGGTTACAAAGAGAAGAAAAGAAAAGAAAAGAGAGAAAAAAGAATTTTTATTCCCATTCGAATCTTTCGTTAAAATATTCAAATCGAGATTCCGCCGTGTGCTTTTTTTTTTCTCTCTCTTTCGATTTGCAGGTTCACGGAATTATTATTATTCTTTTTTCCTCGATACAAAATAACTTCTTAACCTTGAAGAATCAAGTCTACCTCCTTGACAAATTTTCCAGACGAGTATCTGCCTTTCCATGGCTCGTTACCAACACGGGATTAAGGAATTTAAGCGGCCGGATTTTACTGTAGAGATAAATATCGTCGGTAGTAGTGTAATTATGAGGGAAAACTAGTTGTTCTTTTTCTAAGCGAGCAAGAGCTTAAGTTTTAAATGATCGTTTCGTGAATGTTGCTAAAAGCTTTTAAAGTGTATTTTAATTGACACAGAAGTATTAGTATTATGTTAAATGTTGCACAAATTAGAAAAATAATTAAACGGAACTAAGCGTAGACATTTAGTCGTCGTTGAAATATTAATTAGAATTTTCTTAATAGTTTTACAGATCGACGATTCGTTTTAATTATAATTGATTCGATACATTTTTCGTATATTTTTAATCTCTCTTTTTCTCTTTCTCGAAAGAAAAAGTACATTTTTAACGAATCAAATTAACTTCTACGTTTATATTTTCATAAACAAAATTCTTGAAATTTATCGCACGCGTATGAGAGAAACGTGCGAAAAAACAAATTATAACTGCCACACAATTCCGTTCGTGGATAAACTGTGATTGTCGCGGCAAGTCTCTTTATCTCTCTTTCTTTTATATTTCATTATTCAATAAGATCGCTGCTCGCGATTAATTCTGCATATTCTCACGGAGAAGATTAAGGAACGAAGGTTTTCGCGTTTTTGGTGTTCCATTGATAAATTTTTGTTTACATTTTCTTTTTCTTATATATATACATATATATATATATATATATATATATATATATGTGTGTGTGTGTGTTATCTAAGGAAAAAAAACAACAGAAAAAATGTACAACTTGAAATGGAAAAAAAAAAAAATACAAAATTAATGACGTTTGAAACGTATCGAATTTCGAGAAAGAAAATATAGGCGTTGTGTGTGGGCTAGGAATGTTTAGCCAAATTTCACGCGGACATCAAAGTTTTAACACAATTAGGAAACGTTAAGGTTACGATGTGCGGCCTGAAATGGAAACTTTTAGCTTCAGTTAAAAAAAGCAGGTCATCTTTGAGAGAGAAGCTCTCTATACCAAATATATCGTAGTATTGGTGACATCAACCGTGACAAAGTTTTCGGTATCTCGTGCAAGAGAAAAGTTAGAGCGGTGTCCCCTTTGACGAAAGAACTCTATTTTCTCTTATTCTCTCGTTCTTCTCTTTTCTCGATTCTTTTCTAATTGTTATGCACCTTTGTTTTATGATTTAATATCATTATCTGAATAAAAGAATGAGACGTAGTAACGTCATTTGAATATATTGTTTGTGATTTCATAAGGAATGACGTAAATGAAAGATCACTTCGGAAAAATTCTGCAATAACAGAATAGTTTGAATTAGTGTCGATATTATTTATGAGAAACGGAGAATAATAAATAATAAATTGGCTCTCGTTAGCATGATTTGTGAGTAGCGTGATGTTCATTTTTCTTCCATTTTTTTCTTTCTCTTTTCTTCGTTTCTTTTTCTTTTTCCTTTTTTTTTTTTCGTATTTCTTTACGCTTAGGATGATATACTCAGAGCGAAGAAAAATGAACGTTAAATTATTCGAAGTCCGTGAAAAGTGTCGTGTTCTCAAAACTCGTAAATTAAGCGAGTGTAGGATAGAAGGAAAAGAAGGATACGATGTTTTCCACTTTTTTTTATTCCTTTTTTTTGGGGTGGGTTGAAATCTGTTATTTCGTAGGTATATAGTTGTTCCAATATTCTCATAGTTTAGGCTAATTTTTCTAACTCAATAAATAAACCCTAAATAGAGGAAAATTTTTGGTGAACATTTTCGACTTTCTTCTTCGTCTTCATCTTCATATTCTTCGACATACGATCGTGTCGTTTGTTCCACAGAAACACAAATTTTTTTTTCTTCCTTTCTCCACGTTGAACGAATATATTTTGGTAGAGATTTACTTCGAGACCTTTATCGAGGCCTCTCGAAGATAAACCCAAAGATTTATCTGTGTCTCGGTTCAGTTGTAGTCGCTCCGTCATCACGATAAAAACGCAAATCTTTATTTAGTTTTCGTTTTAATCGAAAAAAATTGAGAAATCGTGTCGATTTCCAAACGATTCGTTCTCACAATATATTGGAATATTAATACGATGTGTATGTAGAAAGATTATTATAATCTATCGATTGATCGCCACGTTACTCATCTTATTCATTTGGGACTATATAAAAATGTCGTAAGAGGAGGTTCCACTAAAAAAAGAAGTATATATATATATATATATATATATATATATATATATATATATATATTTCCAATCGATCGAGTCCAACAAAAGAAATTTGATCGACACACCTGACGAGTCTAAACTTTGACGATGACGTCATCCTCTGAAGAATACATACTTACATAGAATATCGAGGCCAGTCATTGGTTCGACCATGACCTAGGTAAAATGCTCGCTGCCTAATCTAGTTGTGTCTACAAGCGATACAGGAGGTAACGATAGGGCTGTATCTAGTCGCGGACACGCGTGCGTCTACGATAATTTTTGATATATATATATATATATATATATATATATATATATATATATATATTCAAAGCAGCATTTAACACCTAAAGTATCTAATCGGTTGTAACACACCGGTACTTTCGTGATGTTATAGAACGTAATAGCGAGATTACATTTCGCTTATTTAATGAATGTCTTTTTTATAGAACCGAAAGATTTGACCGAAATTATATATATAAAAAAAAAAAGGAAAAATAATCTGCTCATTCCTGCCATTGGAAAATAAAATCGGTATTTGTTTTTGTTATTCTTACATTTAATTAAACGTCTACGTGTTATTAATCGTCCTTGATAGTAGTTAAATTATTCGTTGACCATAGTCGACGATAAAAGTTAAATGTTGAGATAAAATTACTTCTTTTTTTATCTTGAGAGAGAGAAGAGAGAAGAGAGAGAGAGAGAGAGAGAGAGAGAGAGAGAGAGAGAGAGAGAGAGAGAGAAAGAGAGAAAAAAGAGAGTTTACGAAGATGAAATGTGAATCTTTATCGTTCGAGTCAGTTTCACGATCATTGGAGGAGAGAGAGAATTTAGCAAAGACTCCAACCGAGAGATAAAACGAAACGCGATAACACGCGTTAATACCCTAATTTCGTCCATATCCAGCTATAATAATTACTTATTTTCATGATGTTTAAGAAAGAGAAAGAGAGAGAGAGAGAGAGAGAGAGAGAGAGAGAGACAGAGCCATAAGAACTCGAGTGAGTTCACAAAGGTCGATTTCATTATATTTTTGACCGATGATGAAATGTTCAGTTGAAACGAAAAGAAAAGAAAGCAAAAAAAGAGTCAAGAAAAACATTCCCTTTTTTTCCCTTCTCAAATATTTTCCTCCCACCTCAAACAATTACGTTTCGCTCGGTGAAAATTTTTCGTCTTCGTTCTCATGCTCTTCCGTCAAGTGCTCCGACTACTTCATTTCTCGTCTTTTTTTCTTTTTCGTTCTTTTTTGTTTTTCGTTTTCCACTTAAAAAAAAAAGAGTCACACAAGGATTAGACATCGGAGAAATTATATCGCGGCATTCGTACTCTCGTACCAGACGTTGTTTGTTTAATTGAAATCGTTAAATTAAAAATTGTCAATATACGATGCACGGGGACATATTTTGAGTTGGTTTAACTTTTCTGAGTTTCAAGGTCACCACGCCTCTTTCTTGTAGATTTAACGCAGAGGGCCAGGACATTTCCTTCGGTTTCTTTCGCAGACGCACGTAGGGTAAAGTCTTTGAGGTGGAGGATAGTGAGAGTGAGAGAGTGAGAGAGAGAGAGAGACAGAGAGAGAGAAAGAGAAAGACCTTGAAAAGCCTTAAGTGATTCTTCTTTAGGGTGTTTCAAGTCTCTGTGGTTACACATGCCGCAGTTGAAAGAAAGAGAAGAGAGAGAGAGAGAGAGAGAGAGAGAGAGAGAGAGAGAGAGAGAGAGTATATGTTCAACAGGCCAGAAGCGAGAGAGGAGAGACACTTTTAACATACCGCTAGCAGCCTACTTGAGTTTTCTGTACGTGGCCGAATCTTTCGATTTAAGTTTAACCGCAACCCAGACACCCACCTAGAGAAGAAGCTTCCAGGCATCCTCCTACTAATTTCTTTCTTCTTCTTCCTCGTTCGATCGAAATCCGTATAAGTGTGTGTACATTTTTATATAGATTTGTGTGCGTGCCTGTTTGCGTGTGTGTGTCTATGTGAACGTGCTGTCGTGCATCATCCTGGAGGAGCCATGCACGTGGCCAAGCTCAAATTAACAAACCACTTGCTCTCCTAAAGCTTCAGCTGTTCAGCTGACCTATAAATATTCAAACGATACGTTCCCTTCCACTTGGACGTTAGAAATTGTTCAGTATGAAAAATTATAATTTATGAAACTGAACGAGTAATCCTCAAATATTAGACTAATCCTTGTCAATTTTTATTAAAGGTTAAAGGAGGAAAGAAAAAAATGTTGTTAAATTTTTCTTTGTAAGGCGAGAGGGGAAGATCTAGGATGAGAGAGAGAGAGAGAGAGAGAGAGAGAGAGAGAGAGAGAGAGAGAGAGAGAGAAAGAAAGAGAAAGAGCAAGAGAAAGAAGGATCGAGGCTGTCAACGGTGTCATATAAACGTGGGTGTGCAACTTGACCGTACGTTTGTACGTTTTCCCTTGAGTAAGAATAAGAAAAGAGAGAGAGAGAGAGAGAGAGAGAGAGAGAGAGAAGGAAGGAAAGGGAAAAGGAGAAGGGATCGTTTAATCCACTGTGTCAGCTAGTTCATGCTTATATAATATCCAATTGCTTCCCAGTCCGATTTCGCCCCATATCTTCTCGAGCAGATTCTTGTGTCCTCTGACCTCTTCGTCGTCGTTTCGCCATGGCCATGGTAACTTGATACAAACCTTCTCATCATCCTTCTTCTTCTTCTTCTTCTTCTTCTTCTGTCTTTTCCTTCGTACGACTAGTTCTCTCCTTTGCGTTGTTATTTTCTTCAACATAATAAAAAATTAATTAAGATTGTGAATCTAACATGGAGAAGAATATTAACGATATAAATTGATCCTGTGATTTTGATCGTGGTGTTAAAATTCTTTTCCTTCGTATTTAAAAAAAAATTATCACACAAGGTTAAAACAATAATTGGTATTGCTTATGTTTCTTTTAATTGTTTTTTTTTTTTTTTTTTTTTTTAATGTGAAAAATGTCGAATATGATGGGACAATGAATTTTTTTTTTTATGATAAAAGAAAAAAATAACAAGTAATACAATTAATTTTGTGATGATATAGTAAAATGAGAAAGAGAAAAAAGGAGAATGACAAGATAGATACATAAGCGTAGGAATATGAAATTACATGAAGTCGCAGAGAGTTAACTTTTTAAAATAGCTCTAAAACGCACAAACAAACAAATAAACAAACAAATAAATTATTAATGTAGATTAGAAAATATTAACCTTACGAACGAATTCGAGGATCTAATTAATATTAGATTATATTTATATTAGAGATGCGATGCTTTATTAGCTCATTAGCTGTGTTATTTGTGGGTCAAGGTGGCGTCATAAAGGCGCGAGAACGCAATTCGATTCTCGCAGAGCTCGGCACACCAGCTACGAATCTGTCAGAGTATGCAGACACAGAGTGTTAGTAGAGTTCGTAGGACTCGTTCAGCGTCAGCAACTTCTTGCTTACCTACACGCGATATCCGATTGCTTTCCAGTCAGATTTCTGTCGTCAGTGCTAGTACCGTCCACTGACCTCTTCGTCCTCCTCTTCTTCTTCTCTCTCTCTCTCTCTCTCTCTTTCATTCGTCGAATAATACGAGATGAGATCTTTCTCCTCTTTCTCTCTTTTTTTCCCTCTTGGTATGTCGCTTTATATACCAAGAAAAATAATCTACGACGTTTCAACGTTTACAGTTCAATTAAAATTGTTCATAATACTAATGTCGATAAATTTTAATTTGATCGGATAGATCATCCATCGATCAATTTCTTCATGTTTCTTCATATCTTTAGATTTTCATGTCTTTTTTTTTACTATAGTATATATATATATATATAATGAGCATTTATTTCAATTAATCATCATTTTTATAAACGAAATCAAACGTAAACGCGTCATCGGATTGTCAAATGATTATCCGTTTAATTTCAATTACGTATCCGGATCGATACGATTTGATATTTTATCGGGTTGTTTTTTAACGTCGAACATTTTTTGTTAGAAAAATTCAGGTAGTCACGAATAAAGCGTTGGCTGGATGAGCGATCTATACGGTTCTTCGTTTGGCTCTCGCTATTATCAGCTAACACCGGAAATTCCGATAAAGCCATGTCCGTCTCTACGTTTATACTCCCCCTTTCCTCATATCCTACTTCCTGCGTCCCACATCCCTTTTTCCTCCTTCTCATTTCGTGTTTTCACAGTCGTGTGCTTGTTTTAAATGTCGTCCATCGGAACTCATTACAAAATTATGTCGATGTAATATCGATCGAAAGAGCTTCATATTCCATCAATAAATTAGGTATTATTGATCGATTTGATAAAAACTCGTTGTAGGATCGTTAACTTGGATAACTTTGTTGTTTTCTTTTTTTTTTTTTTCGTATAAAGGATCGATGACTCACTTGTTCGTCAGTGTGATGATAATCGATCAATTTGGATCGATACTTCCGAAAATAAAGAAAGTTATTATTGTAATGGGGAATGAATCGAAACAATGAAGTAATCATTTTTGCCTCGAGCTAAAAGGAAAAGTACAGAGAAAATCTCGCAACGACAGCTTTCTCTCTCTCTCTCTCTCTCTCTCTCTCTCTCTCTCTCTGTATTTTTTTCTCTCAAATGTGAATTTTAGAAAGTAGCGCTTGATTCATCATATTTTTTTTTTATTCTTTTTTCTTCTTTTTCTTCTTTTCATTATTTCCTTTCCATTTGAAAATCATTGTTCGCTTTTATAACAAAAGATAAAGGGAAAAACAGAAAGAATGATAATAGAGAAAACTCGTGGAATTTTGTCTCTCTCTCTCTCTCTCTCTCTCTCTCTCTCTCCTTTTCTTTCACTCGCTTTCTTTTCTACGTGTTATATACGTCATTCGGTATTAAAATGCGTGAAAGTATGCATATTCATACTCACGTATGGACGGGAAAAGAGAGAGAAGGAAATAACTGGACAAACGCGGACAATTATTGTTTCCGAGCAAAAGAGTGGAAGGAGGCCATGCGATGGTGCACGAGCGTAATATTGCATAACTCCTCTCTCTTTCTCTCTCTCTCTCTCTCTTTCTTTCTCTCTTTTTCTCTCTCTCTTACGAAATTACAACTACACAACGTCAAGACGAAAACAAGTAGAATTCATAATTCGGAAGTCCGTGCAACACACACACATATATATATATATATATATATATATATATATATATATCGATTAGCTTGCTTTTTGAAGGGTACCGTCAGTCCAAGGAAAAACGAATGAAAGAAAAATTATTTAGGCGGGTACACGGTACACGAGCCTTTCCTTAACAAGTACTACTACTTTCCTCCCTTACCCCAATACAAATCCTTTTCTTCCTTTTTGTCAATACATGCTCCTCCTACACATGGACGACGAAACGAATGCTATGAAAAAAATAAAAAAAAATAAAAAAGATTAAAATTAAAAATTAAAAAAAAAAATTACCGAGATTGCGAGACGATGAAAATAATAATAATAAAAAAAAAAAAAAAAATACAAACCAAAAACAACCAACAATGCCAACACAGTGCACAACATCGAGGCGGAGTACTTTACGGAGGGTCGCGAGTGCGTGAACTGTGGGGCAATTTCCACACCCTTATGGCGAAGGGACGGTACCGGGCACTACCTCTGCAACGCATGCGGTCTCTACCACAAGATGAACGGAATGAATCGACCCCTAGTCAAACAACCACGTCGTCTGGTAAGAATGCGGACGCCGAGATGGTACATTTCGTTGATCCATCTCGATGCTCAGAGTGATGATTTTTGCGCGTTGACGGTTTGGATAATACCTCGGTGTTCTCTTCGATCTTTTCTTTTACTTTTTATTCCACATACATATTGTGCATATATATATATATATATATATATATATATATATGTGTGTGTGTGTGTGTCTTTTTTTTGTATTTTTCTTATCCTTCGTCGCACATTTTTGTTTTATTTTTTTTTTAAATACACTTTTGCCATGATTTCAAATCTCTAATTATTAGCTTCAAAGTTAGGATGATGTTCTTTTGTATTTTTTTCTTTTTTTTTCTTCTTATTCTTATATATTTTCTTCTTTTATCGTTTTACATTGTATTTATATTGTACGATGAAAAATTATCGATGATAGGAATAATTAAGTATTTTTCTCGTGTCCTCCGAACCGTTCGCTGCAAAATATTGCGATTAGCATAGAAGCTCGAGAAAAGAGAAAGCTATGGTCAAAAAAAAAAAAAAAGAGGGAAAGAGTGCGTGAGAATATGAGAATGAGGGGGTGCAAAGAGCGAGAAGAAAAGGGGACGTTCTTTCTTCTCCTCGTGGTGTCCAGGAGCCTATGTGGAAATTCGCCCGTGGTGTAAAAGTCGTAAACAAGAAACGAAAAGAAAGAATAAAAAGAAATCAAGGAAAAAAAGAAAATTAAGAAAAAAACAAAGAAAGAAAGAAAGAAAGAAAGAAAGAAAGAAAGAAAGAAAGAAAGAAAGAAAGATGAATCATTGCTCAACGATATTACATTTCCGTTGATTATTTCTTCCCCTCCTACCTTGTTACCCTCGCCCAAAAACAATGAAAAAAGAGAAAGAAAAAGAAAAGCAAAAAAAAAAAAAAAATAAGAAAATTAAATAGTCGCAATAGGAAGAAAAATCTCGACGTGAACTTTCTCGCGAATATCGTTTTATCCTTTCGTCCTTTCCTTCCACATACTTCGCTTCTCCTGATGATGGGATGAAGGCAGACAAAAAATAATAAAAAAAAAAAAAATAAATAAATAAATAAAAAAATAAAAAAAGAGAAATAATAAAGAAAACCAAAATACACACACAAAAAAAAATTAAAAATCAATAATAAAAGAGAAGAAAAGAAAGAAAGAAAGAAGAAAGTACGCTTTTGAATACGTACGCCCAGGAAAAGAAAGAAGGAAACACAACCTCTAACGTTTGGCCTCCTGTCTGTTTCAGTGGCGGATCAGGGCGATTTCTACAAAGGCTTCTGTGGGTATAGTGGCGCCCCTCGCGCCTTCGAGGAGAAATCGAGCCGTCGTTTGGTAGGTGTCATCCCCCCAACTCAGCACTCTGTCTCTCTCTCTCTCTCTCTCTCTCTCTCTCTCTCTCTCTATTTCTCTGTCTCTCTTTCTCTCTCTCTCTTTCTCTCTCTCTGTCTCTCTTTCTCTCTGTTTTCTCTTCTTTCTTTCTTTCTTTATTTTCCACTTATTTTCTCCTGGATACTTCTTCATTAAACATATAATCAAACTTTCCTTACTAATCGAACCTATTTCAATTGTGCGTCCTCCACTTCCATTTTTCGTTCCACTCACATTTTCGTTCCACACACATTTTCTTACTTCTTTATTTTTCTTTTCTTTTCTTTTCTTTTTTTTTTTTTTATTTATTTATGTATATATCTTTTTATTCTTTTTTTTTTTTTTTTTTTTTTATTTATTTCAATATTTCTCAGGAATTTCATCCCTCGTCATTCAAACGGTTTCCTTTCTTTCCGTTTTGTTTTTAATTTTTTTTCGTTCTTTCTTTTACACTTTTCTTTTTTTGCGTAGTGTCACACTGTGCCTATCCGTCTATCTATCTCTTTCTCTCTTGATCACTCTTTCTTTCTAGTAGAAAATCCATCGTAGCTTCGAGGTGCCACTATACCCATGGTACACAAGCACTCTCCTTCCTGAAATCACGCGCGGCCTGTTCAATTTAGCCGTTCCGATGTTAATTATCGATAAATCACGATGATTATTTGTCGGCCTTCTTAGGACGAAGGACGAATTCAAATTCAAAGCTCCGTTCTAGCTTATTAGATCGTTGAGTTTTTACAGGCTCGCGCGTGAGTTTACGAGGCGAGGGTGGTGGTCCGTCTTCTTTCCTACTTTACACGCGGAACGTCTGTCCCTTGCACAGAAAAACGTCCTAATCTCAGGTCGTCATTTCGATATGTAGATCTTATAATTAATCAAATTTCAACTTTGCAGGATGTTACGTTCAGTATTGTGTCGTACGTAACTCATGAAACTGTGCAAGTGACTTCTTTCCCTCTTTTTTATTTTTTTTTTTTAAGTTTGTTTTATACTTGTTAAATTAATGAACGATTGTAAAGAATTCAACGATCGAGAGCAGGATCCAAATTGAAAAATATCAATTAGGAGGAATAGGGGGTGGGAGTGGGTTGGTGGGAAATAAAATCCTGCTCTCTCGAAGCGAAACGCAAATTTTTCTCTTTCTCTAGAATCGAGTCTCGTTGTTGGATTGTCTGGTCCAACGGTGAAACTCGAAGAGGAAAGGAGAGAGAAAAATTAAGTAACTCGCACGGCTAATCAACTTTTTCTTTCTGCAGTCCGCTTCAAGGCGCGTAGGACTTTCTTGTAGTAATTGCCAAACGACAATGACGTCACTCTGGCGGCGAAACTCCCTTGGTGAACCAGTTTGCAATGCCTGTGGTCTCTATTTCAAGCTTCATGGTATCAATAGGCCGATGACGATGAAGAAGGATAGCATCCAGACTCGTAAACGTAAACCTAAAGGCGGCATGAAGTCTACCGATACTCCAATTGCTGGCAATGTTGCACAATGCACCAACAACAACAATAACAACAACAACAACAACAATAACAACAACAATAACTTAAAGCTAGAGCCAGGTAGGTTACTATCTCTCAAACGAGTTTCATTTCCCACGATTAACTGACTTATTTTTTTTTTTAACTGGCCGGCACCATTTACGATTGCAATTATGTGCGTATGTGCATGCATACTTGCTCCGATAGTTGACCTACTTTCAATCGTACCACAAGTAAATGGAAAAGCAGTATAAACTGTTGTGATATACTCGTTTATGCAAATTTTCATAGTTTTTTTTTTCTTTTTTGATTAGAGAAGTAAAGGAAAAAGTGGACGATTAGTTTAGAGCGGTTATCGTAACGTACAAATACACTGAACCTTGAGCCCTGATATTTATATAAATATAAATATATACATATATATATACATACATACATACATATATATATATATATATATATATATATATATATATATAAACTAATAAATCATTTCTTTAAAATCCACAGATAACTATGATTTAAGGATGGCTCATTCCGTGGTTCCTCAAGTTACATACGCAGGTTCCCTCTATGGTAATCCACAATCGGGCAGCCGTATAGTTTCCTATCGTTCAACGACACCTAGCGGTCTTTACTACGACATGATTGCCTCTCAACAGCAACAACAACAACAACAGCAGCATCAGCAGCTCCTAGAAACTCATTCTCCGAAAGTTGAATGTCCATCGCCACCTTGTGCAACACATTCACCAGGAATGATGTCAGCGGGACACTCACCCGATCATCACCAACTTGCCTCACCTCATATCGTTACTCTCGGCAATTCCTCGCCCAGTCCAGCAGGTAGTAAGATCATGTTGGACAATGGGCATCTTGAGAGACCCACTGTTGTTTCTATATCTTCTTAAAAAATCTCAAATTATTATCGATGAGATTACGGCAAAGATTTTTAGAGCTCGCTGCGGAAAATACAACGACGATTCTCCGTACTACTGTGAGCTTTTATATTTATCGTTAGCAGTTTCAATCTCGATCCTAGTTGTTCTGTGATTGAATTTTAACGATTATTTAAGTCTTGGAAAGGTATAGATAGTCATATGTGTAGACTTTTTAGATCAAAGGTGACAAATTTACTGTGTGTGTTGATGAAATGGACCATATCGCTAAGGTTTAGGAATAGTAAGCTCGTAAAGCGGATTCTCCTATTTGTTTTCTTTTAAGAAGCCAGACAAGAAAATTTTGATATAATGCATAAGTACTTTTCTCTTGCGATCACGGTACAATACTTCGCCATTATGCAAGATAGATTTAGATTTCAAGTATAATGTTGTAATAGTTAAGGTAAAATTTAAGTATCTCAAAAGTGTGTGTGTGTATATAATGGTTTGGATGGTGTTAATTTAGGTTCTTGTAAATAACATTGTAAGTGTGAATTTTGATGTCGTTTCAAATTATATTACTCCTATTCTTTGTCTTTCGAAGTCGAGAGATATATTTTAAAAATTCTACTAGGATAAAAGTACATATCAAAGATTTGTTTTTTTTTTTTTTTTTTTTTTACTTCGAATCAAGACTACTTTGCGGAAAATTTTGATCGAGAGAAATTAGAAAAGTCAAAAAAAAAAAAAAAGAAAAAGAAAAAACAGAAAAAATAGTAAAAATAACAACATCTACTCCCCTTTTCTCGAATTTTTAAGGAAAGCGTCGATCTCATTTCGACCGAAGCGATGAGAGTTCAATAAACTTGAGCTTCGTGACGTACGATAACGCAAAGGCGTGCAAAAGTTATCACTTCATTTTTTTTTAACTTCTTTCCTTGTAAACAGTTGCGAATAGGGGCCGAGACATCCGGTATATATGCAGGAAATGTGTCAGAGTCAATGTCAGATCTTCTCCACTTTGATTTTTTTTTCTATTTTTGTTTTCCCCCTTTTAATGTATTTTTATTTATTTTACATTATAATTCCTTTTTCTATCTTTTTTCTTTTGTTATCACAGACGAATTTATTAACGCAGCTCTCCGAAACAAATAACTAATCGACCCTCTGACGCCTTTGCATTTTGTAAATATTATCGAAAATATGTTTAAACGTTAAGATTTTATTTCTTCTGTTTTCTTTTATTCTGTAAGATTTAAGAATTATTTATCTTAATGCATTGTTGACCGGCATATAATAATAATAAGTAATAACGCGACT
Source organism: Dolichovespula sylvestris (assembly GCA_918808275.2). Classification (NCBI taxonomy): domain Eukaryota; kingdom Metazoa; phylum Arthropoda; class Insecta; order Hymenoptera; family Vespidae; genus Dolichovespula; species Dolichovespula sylvestris. The sequence continues at coordinate 2,993,897 of OU964963.1, read as the reverse complement.
GCCGGTGGCTTTTATCCCGGCCATATGTTCATGATAGAATTAAAAATTGTTATTTAAATATTACAAATTCAGGAAAATTGGAAATATTGGCATTAAGTAAACACTACTCAACATGATAAACAATATGTACTACTTTATATATTAATAATTACATAATATATGTATGTACGTATGTATTTGTAAAAACGAGTATATTTGTGGACCGGTCAAAGATGTGTTAAGATATTAGAAATAATCATTGTTGTAAGAACGAAGCATAAAAGTTTCTCTCGCCGATTAGTCGTCAGAGTACAAGAACCTATCAATAATCTTACAAATCTTATAACTACAATGATAGTTTATAATATAACAACGTTTATTAATATAGTGACGGGCACACACTATTGAAACAGTTTATACATTTTATCCGGCTGACGAACATGCTAATATATTTCACGTAATATATTTTTTCAGAGTGTTGTATCGGGTCATTACAATTATTTTTAAATAAAAGGGATATATATTTAAAAGATAATTAATATCGTAATTTTTCATAATCGTTCATGTTAAGAATTCCAACAGGAGTGGGATATAACATCAATGAAGAAACAATGGATATCTAATTTTTCTTGATTTTTATTACATATTTATTTAAACAATAAGTAATAATGATACATAGTAAATAATGATACATCGTAAATAATTAGCGATACTATAATTTTACACTTGTATTAAATTTACACGTTTACCCTTCAGATAATCCAACGACAAATAAATTAAATTAAACGATTATATAGATGAAAAGATGATCGAGGAAAAATTTTATTTGAAAGTAAAGGTAAAGGCGAGGAGAATTTGAAAGGCATTTAGTAAGATAAACGAAATTAATTTTATATGTATGTACTTCTGTTAGAATTATAGTACTTCCATATAATAAAATAAATCCCTCATGTCGCGACCTCGTTGTTGCTTCTGTAACAGCAATGGCCGTCTCACCTGAATGTCGCACTCTTATCACGGAGGGATCCAGTGTGTGTGCTCCGTTACCATAACGACGCCTCCCCTTCGTTTGATAAGAGAGATTCCAAGCTCGATGCGTTCCACTCATCTACGGATACGCGCCTGATTGTCTCTCAACCGAAAGAGAACAAAATCTTCAACACTGATTCTAGGTGGCTATACATGAACACATATATTGCTATCGCACGGGTATGTAAGATATACCTACATATAAAACGAATATTACGTAGAGTTTGTGTAATACTTTGCTCGTGTTTGCTCTTTCGAATCCTACAAATTAGTACAGGTGATTACAAAATGGCGACGCATTTTCGTCAATCGAATTATCGCAAGTTAAAAACATTGAGAATATCTCGAGAAAATGTATTAGTATGTTTCGTTATGAATCGAAAAGAAGAAGTTTTAAAAAACGATAAGAAGATATAAATATACGTCTCTCCTCGTTCTCGGCTGGATAATAGGATTTATGATCTGGTAACATAATAAAGATGATTCGATCGTAAACAGGGTGACGAAAGAATTTGGTGCATCGAGAGAGGATTACTAGAATCGATAGAAAGAAGAAAATCCTGTGTACTTTCGATGATAATATCCAAGTTCCTCGAAGATGACACCCTGTCTGTGCAAACTGTACGAACGATACGAAAAAAAAGAGATATAACTTGCATCTTTTTCTTTTTTTTTCTTTTTTTCTAAAAAAGTAGGTCTTCCTTTCGACGATCGATCTAAATTATTTAAATCGTCCAAGTTAATTGTAAATACCAATAGACATAGATAATTATTGCAAAGGGTATTACATTTACTTACAAATACTCCCAAAACAATTGTCGTACAATTGTATGAAATTAAAAAATGTCATTAAATTTATTAAATTTCATTTGCCATAACTTAATCAAACTTACGTAAGAAAGGTATCGATTATAAAGAAAAATGGCGGGGTATATATAACTGTACAAAATGGCGTCGATGACTAGAAAAAAGAAAAAAGTGCGAGAGAGAGAGAGAGAGAGAGAGAGGGAGAGAGAGGGAGAGAGAGAGAGAGAGAAGTGGACAGAAGGTGATCGACGGTGGTTGTTGGTCAATATTTGACGGGTACTCTGATCGAATCGGAGCTTCGAAACGGTGCTACCAGGCGGCAGCCGTGGTGCGGTATCATCCGATTCTCCATCTATCTCTCTTTCTCATTTTACATTGCTCGCTCGGCTCGCTCGTGCACGCACCTTGGAAGAGCGAACGCGCACCTGTGTCAAGCGCAAACACTCGCGAGGCGTCGCGGACGCACAAGCGTGTGGAAAAGAGTGCTACGAAAAAAAGTACGAGAGAATTTCATCCGGTTAATTTGAAACAGAAAAAAAGGAGGAAGAAAAAATTCGTAGGAAAAATTCCAAAACGAAAAATTCCGAAAAGGAAAAGGAGAAAAAAAATTCGAAAGAGAAACCGAGAGAGAGAGAAAGAGATAGATAGATAAATAGAGAGAGAGAGAGAGAGAGAGAGAGAGAGAGAGAGAGAGAGAGAGAGAGACTAGGAGATTTTCCAGAAGAAGATAAAAAAAAGAATAAGAGAGAGAGAGAGAGAGAGAGAGAGAGAGAGAAAGATAATTTTCAAGAAATCTCACTCGGAGGGAGAGCAAGTTCGACGACTCTCGTTGTTCATCTTCTATCCTCTTCTAACGAAGCCGTCACAAACGTGAGTTACGTTCTCCTTTTATTCTTCTTCTTTTTTGTTTGTTTGTTTGTTTTTTTTTAATCATTATTATTATCAAAAATCAAGCAAATGAAATAATTCTTGAACTCTTCGAGACCACTTTCGACGTAAATCGATATTCGCGTTTTTTTTATACTTTTTTCCTTTTTTTTTTTTCTTTTCTTTTCTTATTTAACACGTTGAACGTCGCATTAATAATACATTAATGGTCCACAACTGTCCAACGCGCTAATCTGACATTATGCCATACATGTTATTTTAAAGTATTATCTAAAGGAAACAATTTGAGGTGTATAATCGTGTTTAATGAATTTATCTTACTTCTGGATGTTTTAAGATCGCAATAGTAACGAAAACGATATTGAAAAAAATTGATGAATATTGACATTTACTCGAATTATGTGTTTCCATTGATCTTGGCGTCGCCGATCACCGGATAGTCCCTATGGCGCTATAAACAAAAACAGTGCTGGTCACCAGTGACCCTCCTTCGCCCTCACCCATAGCGTTCAACGCGTTAAATAGACATCGGTAATAGTTCCGTTCGATCGAAGGAAAGAGAACATCCACGAAAGAAACACGCAATGGTGCACGTGCTCCTGTGTTTGCTCTTGCTCCGATCGACTTGTTTTTTTTTCTTTTTTTCTTTATTATCTTCTCACGTTTCCCTAACTCTTCCTTTCTCTCTCCTCTTATTTTATTATTACGATATTGGAAGTATCCAGGGAGGAAAAAAAAAGAAGAAAAACAATCGTCAATCAGCGATTTTGATTCTTAAGTATAACTTCCAATTTGTATTTTTCATTTTGTTAGGAGAAAGGATTATTGTTGTAAAAGATAAAAAATGGCGATCATTTTGAAACCGTTTCATTTTTTCCTTCGCCGTCCTTGAAAGAAGAGACTATCGAGGTCACGAATTAGAGAACGAGAACGACACGAGATCGACGGGAGAGAACGTCGAACGTCGAGACGCGTGTACGAGTTCGAAACACTTGTGTTTTATGTACGATCGATCTCGAGCACACACTTGTGTTTTCGCGCACGAGAAAGTCTATGCGACTCAACCTAAACGCAGATTCTCTCTTTCTTTTTTCCTTCGTCGATTTTCATCGTGATTTATGTCCCCTCGCGTCACTTTTCTACAAAATTGACGAAACGCGTTTCGAACGTCGCCATTAGCAATCATTACATTACGAACATTTACACATCATTATAACTTTAGATAACAAAGTCCGATGATCGAATTTGTACGTGTGTAGTAATGAATTTTCGTTATTATTTTCCTTTCTTCCTTTCTTTTATTTTTATTATAATTAGAATAAATACGAGAAATCGAAGCGTATCCTTGACGATGGAAAATACCGAGCACGATCGTATCGAGCGATCGATCGATCGGATCGATATCATCGAAAAGAATCGATATCATCGAGTACATCGGGGACAATTAATTTCGTGTTCGCCATTTTTATTTTTCACCGACACTCACATAGACTTCTTTTGTCTTTTTATACGCACATACATACATATATATATATATCAACACTTCACATGATCGATCTCATTTGACGAAACACATTGGAACTATAGATGATGAGAACAATGTTACTTATTTCTCGTGTTTTCGAGCGGAGAAAAAAAATGGAAACGTCGTGTTCCTCGCGAAGTCCAAGACGAAACTATTCGACGCAAGGAGGAGATATAACCGAGAGAGCGCAGATAATATTTTATTAATCATTAAGCACATAGCCGTCGGTGCGTATAAGATAATGGGAATAATATCAGGCAATGACGATAATACTGTTTGTTGTGCACGTTAATTATTGGTCCGCGAGTTTAGTTGGGAGACGAACGCCCTGTCAGCAACGAGTTTGTCGTTTTTCATTTTCCTTCTATTCCTTCGAATTTTTATACCTTCATTCACATCACTTTACCACTGATCTGGCAATATCTTGATCGTATGAAAAAAAAAAAAAGAAAAAAAATATAATAATCGAAATATTAAAAAGTAAGACGATTGAGAATTTTAATCGTCCGTTTAAAATTCTTTATTAGTGTATCTACCTAATGAAAAAATTCAGACACGCATATGCTTATTTTTGTATAAAAATATGACGGTATCATGAGATCTCATGAACGTTTCATTTATTACTCGCTTACTCCGTAAATATTGTATGCGTCGAGTTAAAAGCCAATGTGTATTTTACGTTTAATTACTTCTTTCTCACTTTATCGCGTAGGAATTCTACGGGCGGATCGTGAAATCGTAAAATGTTTCCTTCGAAATAGCTTGACAAAATCGTCTTGCAAACACGAGAGGCGAATTTCTCTTTCGTACCGAATTTCGTTACTCCCTTTTAAAACAAAGTATCGTTCTTTTTTCCTTTTCCTCTCTCTCTCTCTCTCTCTTTATCTATCTACCTCTCTTGTTCATGTAGAATATATCATCATCCTTTTCCATTTCAAAAGAAAACAATTAAAGGAGAGACAATTTTGCTTTGTTTGCACTTAATCACGCGTCGAGCAAGCTTCGAAAGGTTGTAAATTTAAACTCCTAATTGCGTCTATAAAATGAGCGAACGAAGGCGTAGCCACCTTGGGAATCTAGACTCGTTAAAACTTGGAAGAAAGTTTAATAAAACGTACGCGTTTCTTCGTTTAAGAAAATGTTTTCACGATCGGCGTACATACTTCGTAATGATAAGAGATACGATTTTATCATTAGATCTATTCGATCGATCCTATTTTTATCATTATCGATAATATTGTCTTGTGGACTGTTAGTAATTATGATTATTATGAACGCGTGTGCACGTTTTTTCTCTTCTAGACTTCTCGTCTGAAAAATATCTTGAAAGGAAATAAAAAACAAAAAGAAAAGAAAAAAGAAAAAAGGATAAAGAAAAAGAAAAAAAAAATAGAAGAAACAACACGGAAAAAATTTATAACGAATACGTACATACGTGCGATCGTATATCTTTGAAAGATCGTCGATTCTTCCTTTTTTTGTCCTTTCACTTAAGATCTTAAGGTGGAAAATAACCTGAGAATTGGTCTAATAAATTACGCAAGATCATGCGGGCATAACACAAAATCTTTTGGACTTTCATCGAATCCTTTCCTCTTTCTTCTCCTCGATCGAAGAACCGTGGAAGAGGAAGGGGTACAAAAAGAAACAAAAAAAAAAAGAATAGATTTTCGCAAGGATGATAACGAGGACGTATGCCCTCGTAGATACGCACGGTATTGCGGAGCGCATCAGATTCTCATCGGGTTTGCGTTGTTCGCTGATAAGAGATTTCTACTAGAGTGATAAAAAATGGCCTCGTCGCGTTCACAACGAGCGATGACGCAAACCCTCTTCAAGCTTTACGCGTTATGCCCTTCTATTTTCTCTTTTTATTCTTTTACCTGTTATTTTCATGTTTTTTTCCTCTTGCTTCACTTCTCCTTTCCTCATTTTAAATTACGTTCCATTTTCTACCATCTGATAGAGATTACAAGATGGTGAGGTTGTCGCGTAACCATCGTTCTTACTCTTCATTTATAATTTTTACATCATTCTTCTCATCGAAAAATGAATTCAATCATCGAGCCAATAAAACGTCGAGATTCTATGACGAAGCAAATTTTCTTCTTCGAATGAAAAAGTAAAAAACGGTATCAAAGTTAATTCAAGATCGAAGATGGGTGAATTTCAAGGATTTATTTCAACGATCGGATTCGTATTAATTTTCTTTCCTCTTGAAAAAACCAAAAAAAAAAAAAAAGAAATTGGATAGTTCCATTTATTAAATTTATTTCCATCAGAACGTACCTACCTAGATCACTCCCGCAGTGAAATAACAAGAACTCGCGAACAATTAAAATCCCAAGTGAAGGAGAGGCTGATAAAACTCATCGAGATCACTCTCATCGATCACGTAAGAGGACGATTCTCGATGCCTTTGAAAGAATAATCTCGCAGGAGATTCTCAAATGCGTACTCGCGACACCGTAACCATCCGACGGAACTTCGACAATTCGATCAATTTGCTAAATTCCTTTCTCCACTTTCACCGGGCACTATCGTAGAGAAAAAACAAAAAGTCAGAAAAACGTTAAAACAAAACAAACGAACAAATTTACTCTCCTTCGGCGATCTTTTCGTCCCTTTAGTTTTGACGAGTCGAACGTATCTGAGTTCAACTCGAACGCACGAAAAGCGTAAGAGGAACACCACGGCCCTACACCTTCCTGGCGAATCCGACGACTGAAATTATCATTTTAGCTGATATAGTAGCTAATGTAAGGATGCAGTTTTATCTCTTATTATCATGGGAAACGAGATAAATCGCGATAGTGCCGTTTATTTTGACAGAGAGAGCGTGTGCGGTTGTTCGTGCCTGCTACCTCGTCTGTTGAGCAGACCGGCACCTATGTACCTGTATTATCCTTTTTTCTATCTCTTTCATTCTCTCTCTCGCTCTCTCCCTCTCTATCTATATATCTATCTCTATCTCTCTGTATCCTTTTTCTTTTTTAGTTTCTTTCCTCTTCTCGGCAGTCCCATTTTAAAGTTGTCAGATTTATCTTGAGATTTCTACCTCATTGAACACTGAAAGAAAAAGAAAGAGAGAGAGAGAGGGAGAGAGAGAGAGAGAGAGTTAATATAAAAATGATAGGATAAAATCTGGATTGTTTATATCTTTTCAATTCTTTTCACTCTCCGAAACTGTTGGCTGTTAGTTGTAACGATAAGATGAGATTTCGATTGCTTGTAGGTATACTCGTTAATTGCAAGATAGCGATCTTGTTTGATCGTAACCAGAATTTACACTATCATTGATTTCTTCATCGATATTAGATACAGTATTAAATGCAAGAGGATTTTGTTTTTCACGGATACAATTCAACATTCAATTTATTATTAATTTATTTATTGATTTTTTCTTCTCTTTGAGTTTGTCAAGGAAACAAAAAATGTGTATCTTCTTTGAAATGGTATGAAATATGTGCTTCGAGAAAATATTCAATTCGTGCGAACGTTGATACATCGAGAACTCGTCACATTAAATTCTACTGAAAACTCGTCATCGTTTAAGCCTTGCTCGTGCTTAATTTTATTTTTTACGATAAGAACAAAACCCTTATCTGATCTTGTACATCGGTATATATATATATATATATATATATATATATATATATATATACACACTAACAGCTACCTATCGTAGAAACGTTCGAAGTCGTCTCTCTTAGAGATAGTAAAAACGAAGAGCATCTCATTCCCAGTCGATGTTCTTATTTATTATTATTAATTATCATTATAATAATCAGAATATATAATCTATTAAATGTTTTACTTGTCGTTTCTAAAAGAATGAAATAAACTTTAACGAGCACCCTCCTTATATTTCGTCACTTGGGAGGTAATTTGCATGAAACAGCAATGAATCATGTCAGTCGTTTTGCAACAAATCAATTTAGAAATTATTTATGGTTTTCAAAACCTTTTTCCCCATACAATATAGGGTATGCAAGTAACAGATTGATATTTATTATTCATATAAATAATCGAATATATCGATTTTATATGATTAAAACAATAATTTGTAAAATTCTCAAGTAGTCATTCACGTCACCTTATCGCGTTTCCTGCGACAATATTATTCGAGTTTTTTTGATCATGCTTATTCATCCTCTTTTTCTCCCTCCTTCTCTTTCTCACTCTTTACTTTATTCGTGTGACCGTAAACGAGGTATACGTGTCGTTAGCTCTTCCCTTTGCGAGTCACCCATAAGCATGTTCTCTTATCAGCAAGTCGAAATATTAGTTCGAGAACGAGCTCACGATGTTCTTGATTTCTATCGCGACGAATTCTCATCGGTATCACCGAATCGACGACGAACGGAACACGTAAGAACGAGTATCCAGGCAATGTATCGATTCTCGTCTTTAACTGATTTCATCTCTCCGAGCAAAGGTTGTGAAATCTTTCAAAGAAAATACGTAGGTAATACGTACGTATATATCACTTTTCGAAAGAAAGAAACCAAATTCGTTTTATATGTCTACCTTGAAATTTTACAATTTCTACGAGATCAATTAATTAATTCGACTTTTACAAAATATTTAATTGTTTTATCCCCTTCGAATGTATTACATCGAGATGATTTTTTCTATTTTTTTTTGTTCTTTTTCAATTTCTTTTTACTATATTTTATTATAGAATATTTAACGAAAAATTCTGTATTCTTACATATCCAAACGTTATCTCAACCTCAGGCATTTTTAACTTTTTATCTGTATGGCTCGATCGAGTCCCTGGATGATTGATCGATCGATCGACGAGGAAGATCGATTCGTTATAGAACAATAGAGGAGGGCACGTGTTATGCAAGAGACAATGAATGAGAACAAAATATCGCTACGAATTAGGATATATCGTTGAATCCGTTATAAAATTGCATCGGCCATGCGTGTTTTCCCAGTTTAGATCATAAATTTAAAGTAGGTACGTAAGTATCCATTTACCAAATGAGAGAACGTATATGATGCATCAAAAAACATTTCAAATATCGAACGCCGAAAAATTGATCATCTTCACGATTAATATTAATCCGTTTGTTAAACAGCATGGATCAAACGATAAATCACATCTAAAATATACATATAAAAAAAAAAATAATAAAACATAATAAACATCCATTTATCATGCATAACAATAAAGTCGAACGATTCGAAACGATCATCCCTTACATAAAAATTGGACTAAAAAAAGATGGAAAATGGCGAATGGAGGCTTAGCTACGATAGCTGACATGATGTCAACGTTAACATAGTCGTCATCATATCGTCATTCTCGACGGCTAGGTATCACGTAGTCACCCCTCCACACTCACTTCGATTTCATCGCCCTTCCCTCGCCCTTATCTCGTTCGTTGCCAGCTTCATGAGGAGACTCGATAAGAAGAATAAACAAACGGATCCCTCCGCTTGCTTTTTTCCCTGTCCTCCGATTTTTCTCCCCCTGTTCCTCCATTCCAATCTGTTGCTCTCTTTCTCACAGACACGTATCCATTCCGTCGGCCTGTCTTTCTCCAATAAACACATACACAAACACACACACATACTCATTTTAGGTGTCTTCCAGGTCTGCGTATATCTATCCTCCTCTTTCGCTCGCTCTATTTCTTTCTCTATTTATCGATCTAGTTTCTCCGTTCACTCTTCTTCTTCATTTTTTTTTCTTTTTTTTTTAACGAAACAAGTATAGGAATTTTCCTTGGTGAACTATTTGTACAAGATTTCCAACGAAGAATTTCAATCGTCGTTGAAAAACAAATTCAATTTGGAATTTTTCATTTCAACAACATTTTTAACATCATTTTCTTCTACAAAAAAATTTTTTCACCTATTCAAAAGGCGATTTTCATTTGTCCAGATTTTAATTCTAGAGATACTAAAGTCATCGAAATATGATCTAATATAAAATATTACAAAGACCAGCGTATATATATATATATATATATATATATATATATATATATATATATATATATATTGTATCGAAAGAGACAAATTGATCAAACGAGCGAATAAACCGCGAAGCGTACGTTCGTAGCAACGTGTACGATGGTACATGGACAGAGACACAGACGCAGAAAGGATAATATCGGACGGAGGAGTGACCAATGAGGTGCGAGGGTCCGCCCAAACGGCTGCTCGAGTTGCTTCCTCCATCGTTTCGCTGCCTGTTGCAACGCTTTTCTCCCCTCTTTCCCTCGAATCGAATGGTAGACTGCACAATAAACTCTTTCTCTCTCTTTTTCTTGTTCACTTAAAACCCGCCATTGCTCTGAGTCAAACAAAAGGAATAAGCAAGAGAGACAACAACATTGCTGTTGTTGAATGTTGCCGAGCAAAAAACATTGTTTTCACTGACACATCCAAAAGCTCTTCAAACCATCTCTCTTTCTCACTATCTTTATCTTTCTAACTCTCTCGCACTCCGTATGTCGCCTCGTGCTGCACCTCGCGTTCGCTCTCCTCATCAGTTCCACTTGGTTACTCGAACGTCTCGCCCGCCACTCTGTTTTTTCTCCCATCCTTCTACTTCTTTCTGTCATTCTACGACAATTTCTTATTTTCTATCTTATTTATTTGTTTCATTTTTATTTCTATTACTTCTTTTTTATTTTTATTTATTTATTTATTTTTTTTATCGAGTTTGGCGTTTCGGAAAAAAGTGGATATAACGCGTGGAATGTGTCTGTGTATATGTGTGAAACTGAGATAGGGGGAGAGAGAGAAAGAGAAAGAGAGAGAGAGAGAGAGAGAGAGAAAGAGAGAGAGAGAGAGAAAGAGAGAGAGAGAGAAAGTGGATTATTGTATGGAAAGAAAAGTGAATTAGAAAAGGACAGAGGTTCTCGCAGAGCAAATGCGACACGCGGTTACGGAGGTAATTATTGCTTGTTTGGTTGTTTGAAAAAATTTGTAGCTTTTCATTACTTTATCTTAACTAGCGATCGTCTTTTCGTTATTTATTATATATATTATTTATTTCGAAAGAATGTTTAGGATCGTTCGCTCACATCCGCCCATAACATTATTGTAAATACCATTAGTATTTTATAAATAGAAACTTCGGTTTTATTTTGTTGTTGTTGATTTATATATATATATATATATATATATATATATATATACATACATATCATAGTATATATATAATATATGTATATATATAAATGTATCACAGTTATCGAGATAGATACGATTAAGATATATGATCATTTGTATGAATGACAACTATTACATTCATGTAATATGGTAAGTGATATTACTTTCAAGCTCTACCATTTGTGGTATGAAATATAATGACGTAAAAGTTTCTTTCATCGGTTTTCACTGTATTTAAATCAGATACTTAAATCAATATCACCCGAATGTAATTACGAATCATCATTCATTCATTGGTTCTCTCGGCCGCATTTATTTAATATAAGTTGTTTTAAAACGAGAGAAGAACGATAGAGAGAGAGAGAGAGAGAGAGAGAGAGAGAGAGAGAGAGAGAGAGAGAGAGAGAGAGAGAGAGAGAGAGAAAGATAAAGAGAATAATAAGTTCTATAGTAATGAATTACAGTTTGAACATCGATTTGTTTGAACTTGGACAAGAAACAGTTAAAGGGTTAACTTGGCTTTTACGAATTCATTCACGAGTCAGAGTGTAAGAAAAAAAGGATTTTAAAGAGAGGAGACGAAAAATTCGGTTTAAAAATTCGGTCAACTTGAAAGCGATCGTAAAATGTTCTCCGCGCAAACGCGCGATCTCGGTAAACTCTTCTTTAAAGAAATATCGTCGAAAGTTGTCTCGGGGAATGTTGTCCGGCCGTGTCGATGATCCGGCGGAAATCGTGCGAGGTCTTTGCCAAAGAAGAAAGAGTCGTGTCGCGTGCTCGAACCGGAAGTCGAACGTCTGACGAATCTCCGAACGGAAGTGTGACGCGTACATTGCAAATAGAACATCTCTGAACATTTTTCTTGAGACGGACGAGGTGTGTCGTCGGTACTCTACCTTTCTTCTCTCCCTCCCTCTCACCCCCCCTCCTCCTCCTCTTCTTTCTTCACCTTCTTTTACCTGTCCTGTGTCATCGTTCAGCACACTCTCTAATTCTGTCTCTGTCTTTTTCAAACTGAACCAAACGCGTCGCGTGCCCAAACGAGATTTCTAGTCCCGCCAACACCGTTCAAAGGGATGACTAATATTATCTTTGAACGAATCGATTCGTTCGATTTCCCGTTTTGAAAACCTTCACTTTCTTTTTTTACCGTTTATCATCGATCACCGATCGATATTGTTGATAATTCGAAAATTAATAGGATTAATAAGAATTAATTCATAAAAATTTGTTTGTACATGCGCGCGTGTATGTATGTATGTGTGTGTGTGTGTTTTAGGACATGATGAAGGAGACATTGGTTAAGCAGGACATAAAGATAGAGTGGGAAGGGCATCGTTCCGGCGAGAGTTCCCCTCAATTACACGTCACGGAAGAACCCTCTGATAGTCCGCAAAGTGTTATCACTTCGAAGAGACACGTCAGAACGATCACTACAGCAGGACATATCACGGAAAGTATTGCCGAGATCGAAGCTGAATCCTCGGACTCGAATGCTGTCTCGAGTAATCTTCAACAAGCCATGCGCCAGCATCAACATCAACACTCGGATCAAGATCAGAATGTATATCAAGACGAGCAACAGCAACAGCAAACGCAACAACAGGGGCAACAACAGTACGTGCAGATTTCTCATGCGAATAGTACGGAGGAACAGCAGAGAGATGGAAACGATCAGCAACAACATGTTGTCTATACTACTAGAAACGGTCAGGACGGTGGCGTTGAGGTTACTGATGGTGTTGATTCAACAATCACTCTGACCGTCAAAGAATCACCTAGGTATTTATCATCATTATCCGTGAACCTTAATCGTAAAGTAAAGTTGTAAGAAATTAATTTTCATCATGAATTTTCCCTTATCGGGATATGATCAATTTAACGATTTTTCTTTATAAAGATACGAGACAACCGGTGGAACAACCGAGAGGAACGAAGTGGGCGGCCGTATCTACGCGTACACTAGCGACGATCAGGAGCTAAGGAGGGAGAATCACATGATCACGATGCAAGTTCAAGACAATGCTCGTCGTGGTCAACAAACAACGACGCATCACAGGTTCAGTCCTCATGAGAGCAATCATAGTACCAGCAACACAGCCAATAGTACACCCAGGTATCAAACATCACCGGTTCTTCAAACCACGGAGGATTACGAAACGTCAGGGATGGTTAGCCAGTCTGGAGGGAATGTACAGCTGAATTCACCCGCACCCAATTATTCCCCGCCAATCGATGGAATACGAACGAATCAACATCAACAGCAATTGGTCGCCGCTGGTTATTCCGACGCAGCTGTCGCCGCGACGATCAAATACGATACCGAAGTAGCCGTTGCCACGGAAAATATCAAAGTTTCGAGTACCTACACAACCCTCGAGACCGTCGCTATACCACCCTCGCAGACGGTTCAATATACTCAATATATATCCGGTAGTGAAACTTTCCAACAGGCGCCAACGTATACATATCCAAAGCCTGAACTTTTTATCACTTATCCACCCGCTAGTCAGCCTGGATCCCGAGGCGCCGAAGTTAGTATTTTGAATGTTTCATTATCGTTAAGAGTATTAATATTGAAATAATATTTGAACAAACGTTACAAGTACATGACATCTTTTTTATTCGGCAGGTCGAGTCTCCCAACAGTGCCTACATCAAAGGTGACCCAACGTTAGCTTCGTCTTTGGGTACGACCCGTGCAGTCTCTCTTCATTACGAACAACCAGGCTCACCAGGATCTCAAGTGACACTTTATGGACCCAGTACAGCTACTTCTTACCAATACATCAAACCGAGCAATGATCCTTACTGGCCTTCAAGCGGTACACCATCTCCACCAACGTCTCTCGAATACGTTCAAACTTATCCCAGCGTAACTACGATAGTTAGCGACGCTGCAAATATGCAACTCTATTCGGGCGGTGGTTACAGTGTCGCAACAGCTGCTGGAAATGGTTTATCTGGTCCTTGGCAGGCCCTACCAAGTGCCGAAGAAACCTTCGACGGTGCCGTGATAGCAAGCGAACCAAAGGACTGCTTAAACTGTGCCACCACCATGACACCTCTGTGGAGACGCGATGGTACCGGACATTATCTTTGCAGCGTGTGTGGTATTATCAGCAAGATGAACGGCACCAGCAGACCACCGATCAGATGCGGCAAACCAAAACAGTCGGTCGCGCCGGTAAACATTGTGCGAATCTTCATCATAGTTACACTTTTGTCGTTGTTGTCTGTGCGTGTATGTATGCGCCTTAGCCGTAAATGTCTCTGTCTCTTTTCAACGAATTACTCGTTATCTTATGGCCGTACGAGGCTCAAACTTTTGTTCTAATATCATCAAAATCACATTAGCCGATTCTGTTTAAACGAAATGCGATATACGTTTGTTGTCAAGCTACAGTTGCGTATTCGTGCGAATCATTGTTTGCGATTAGTCAGTCACGAAGATAATTTCTGGTATCGTGGAAACAAATGAGAAATAATTATGAGATCTAGTTCTTCTTCTTCTTATTTTTTTTTTTCTTTTTTTGTCTCCATTCGATCAATGGACAGAAAGTTTGACCATCGGCGAAACGAGGTCAGCAATGTTTGTGCTGATAAATGTTCTTGTCCGTGGTACAACTTGCATGACTTCAATATTAAGTAATGTTTGTAGTTTTCCTTTACGTGCGCGTCCCCCGCGTTGATTCAAGACAGTGAGAAGACGTTCGTTATCTTTCAACGAGCAAATAACCACTCTCGGGACTCACGGCGGCTGTTGTTTGCTCTAGTTTCCTTACCCGGAGCACACTCCCATTTTCGTGATCTCGAACGTCAAGCGAATCGTTCAGATTTTCTCTAAAAATTTATTGCTATTGACTGTTCGAAAAGGATATCGCATCGATATTTCCCACATCATTTCTGGGTTTAAATCGTCTTTGCGATGAAAAATATATTCCTGCTAAGGATCCGTCGTTTTTATATTACAGGCTGGTGTACGAAGGACAGGAGTGCAATGTGCGAACTGTAGAACGAGTAACACGACTCTATGGCGACGAAACAACAACGGCGAACCCGTTTGTAATGCTTGTGGTCTTTACTTCAAACTGCACAACGTAAATATCAAATAATTATATTAGATATTCATTAATTAACAATTATCTCTTAGATACAATTTATAAGTTCCATTTGGGAAAATCGCATTGAAAAAGATAATACATTATATATATATATATATATATATATATATATATATATATATATATATATATTCGAATAAAATGCAAACTTATGAAGAAAACAATTGTTTGCATTTTGGTGCACTTATTTGAGATTGATAAATTGTTTGCACAATTGCTGATTAATTAACCGTGAAATTGTTTATAAAGTTGTATTAAAAAGGTATTAGGCGAAGCTTCTCTGACAGGTCATCTTGAAGAGACGTCAAAATTAGAATCCTTATCTCTCTCTCTCTCTCTCTCTCTCTCTCTCTCTCTCTCTCTCTTTCTTTTTCTCTCTCTCTCTTTTTTCTCTCTTCCTTTTTAATTAAACAAATGATTAGAAGAAATCTTATGACAAAAGTCATTCGGATTAATCAGATCTATATACGTACAATTTTGAAGGAGCAGCAGACATCGTGAGTAGTCAAGATCGTCTCGTTGATCGCCTTTACGTAAGAATGCGGAGCAAATAGGCTGATATCGGGCAAAGTAAAAAGAAGATAGAAACGTTGACAGGGAACAATAAAAGACGTAGGTTAAAGCAAATGCAGTAAAGGCGGTAAATAAAGGAGGTCGAATCTCTCTCTCTCTCTCTCTCTCTCTCTTTCTCGCGGCAGTTATATGGTCCTGTGTACTTTAAGAATGTGTCATCTCTCTCTCTCCTTCTCTCTCTTTCTTTCTCTCTCCTTCTCTCTTTTTTACTTTTCTTCCTCTCTCTCTCTCTCTCTCTCTCTCTCTCTCTCTCTCTCTCTCTCTCTCTCTCTTTCTTTCCATTCTCT
>OU964963.1:2932548-2972548 GCA_918808275.2 Dolichovespula sylvestris | reverse complement strand
TATTCACGCTGTTACCGCCTATAGAATGTTTTCTTGCAATATTATGACCCACAACGATCGTAGAATATTCGATAAAAATCTTGCAAAAACAGCGATATTATCGTGTTAAATGTATTCTCAAATTATGTCTCCGAAATAAGTTCTATTCCGACAGAATTAAACACTAGGATAAATAGTCTCTATGGAGATCAGGCTCTATTTTTTGTTTATATATATTTTTCTTTACGACAGGATCTTTCGAGCAATTCATTGTTGATTCACTTTTGTGTCTGTTTAAGGAAACACATTTTTTTACGATTTCGAATCGACTTATTAAAAGCTATGAATATGATCCTTGCTGGATCATCCATTCGATCAATCCTTTTGCCAAAGGTACGAAATCCTCGACGAGGAACAAAATGGGGAACATTTGTTCGGTTCTTATAAATTGACGACAAAACGTGAAAAAAAAAATACATTCGTACGAAGACCATCGTCGAGTAAAAATTACAAAACATATCAGGAAATGAACATTATAAAAAAATTAATTACTTTTTTTATAGCATTCACAAGTTTCAATCTTTCTTTCATGCAATTTTTTTTTACGAAATTGTAGTCTTCGAGATATAGGTGGTTATAAGGTACTCCCTTCTAGAGCTGTTGGTACATGGCATTTATTTACATGTACTCTATATACTCTTGAACGACAACACGTTCTGACGAAAATTTACTTTTCTTTTGTTTCGATAGAATATACTTCGAAGCATTTGGATCATGTAAGTAGAACATTTAATGTACTTTGTATCCTGGCTCTTGCTTCGAAATTTGGAGTTTCTCAAAGACATTATTTTCTGTATTTGAAATTCACCAAAAAGATGACTCATAATAATAATTATACCACATTTATTTTTTTCTTTAAGGTATATTATCGCGTCTGTTAGCCTATGTATAAATAAAAAATGGGAGAAAATACAAGACAAAATTTTGAAAATATTTTTCTTTAATCTGTACACATACACATACACATACACACACACACACATATATATTACACCAATGGAAAGAACATATCAATCTCTCATTAAAATGGGTTAAAGACACAAAGAAATAGTTTATAAATCTTCTGACGACATATTTCGGTTCGAAGAATTATGAGTTTGTATATACTTAAGGAAATTTCTATCTTCTTCAGAAAGATTCTCGATTCCGTCATTAATGCACTAAAAAATTTGAAAAATAATCATAATTGATAAAAAACAAATTTCGTACTTTCGATTAGAGAAAATAATAGAATAAGTTACCTCATCTTCATTCACATTAGCAATGGTATACACTTTATTATCGTCAACGGAATGTTTTCTTGAACATTTAAAGCGCACATCAATTAGAGAAGCGTTTGCAGCGAGGAAAGTATTCAGTTTTTGCAGAAACAGCGAGATTCCTGCGTAAAATGTCTTCATAAATTGTGACTTTGAACGCTCAATTTCAATGGAATTAGTCAATAACATAAACAATCCATGGAACCCAGACTCAATTCTTCGTTTACATATTTTCTCCACAATAGGATCTCTTGAACAATCATCGTTAAAATCGGGCGATGAGAAAACGAAGAATTTTATATTTGTAGGACAGAGTCTTCTGCTTTCTTCGTCGAGTATTTCAGTGATTTTGGAACATTCAGGAGGAGAAGTTGACAAATCCATTGATGTTCTTTGTAGGTCAAAGATAGCTTCGAGTTGGCCAAGAGAAGCAGCTTCTTCTAGCAGGTTATCAACGTTTGTCGCTTTGCTCATGTCAACTTCTTCGCGAACGATCACCGTTGCACCACTTTCACGCCATTTAAGCACATACTTTTTATAATCTCGGTTAGGCTTATTAGAAACTATGAATAATTTCTTAACTCCTTGCTGGATCATCCATTCGATCACTGCTTTACCAAAGATATTGAAACCGTCTACAATGAAGTAACATTTGTCACTATGGAAAAATAGACGAGAAACGAAATAGGAACGTTTCCTCAGTTCTTGCAAATTGACGAGAACCTGAAACAAAATATATTCGTGCAATCATCGTCAATAAAATTCAGCCTGTCGAGAGATGAACTTTATAAAATATTAATTACCTTTCCATAATGTTCACAAACTTCGATCTTTTTTTCTAAATTTTTCTCGGGAAAGTGAAGTCTTCGAGATATTAGCGGTTTTAAGGTACCTGCTTGTATAGCTGTTTTCATCATATTCACTATTTCTCTGTTTTTATTCGATGAAAAGTTAAGTATATTCTGTAAACAAAAGCTAAAGGCTTTAATGTCTTTTAGAAAAGCAATAGGGCCAAAAGATTTGTGGTAAGATCCTTTAGAATCGAAAACCAATACCAAATTTCTATGTCTTTTGGTAATTTCTAGACTAGATTCAAGCTGGTTCAAGGCCGAATAGCTTGCGATAACGAGGTCCATTTCGTCTTTTATAACAGCTCCAAAGAAAACTTTAAAGTTATCAATATGAATAATATGAGAATCCGGTAAACGTGGTCGCATCGACTTGATAACCTGTTTTTCGGATTCTGTTTCGTAAGTCGTATAGACATCAAAATTATACGATAAAGATAGATTGATAAGAGCCTGTCCTATGTCACTAGCACCAAAGTGTATCAAAACAGTTTTTATTCTAGTAAACCAATACGAGTTTGTATGTAAAATGCAGAAAGCTGCGAAGTAAGCTTGAGGCATTGTTGCAGCATCTTCGAAGCTCAAAGAGTCTGGTATCGTCCAAGTAAAATCCGGATCGGGACTAATCTCATTACTAATTGTTAAATTCTGAACAAGTCCCATTACTCTACGACCTTTTTCATCGGTTCCTGAATATTCTGTGATACATATCTGAGAATCTAAACTGACTTCATTGTTCAACCAGTACTCGTAATTATTTAAATCGAATGCAGCGCACTCTACTTTTACAATACTTTTATCCTTCTCCTTGATCAATGGTAATTCTTCTATCAAGGCTAATGAACCTGATTTCTCAATATTAGCTCGCCAACGCGGCGAAAAAGTAGATTTCTCAGGAAATGGCATCCATCTGTATGTGCCCCATATACCATCGGACGACAATACGTTCTGACGAAGATTTAATTTTATCTGGTTTCTATAAAATGTATCCTCAAGTGAAAATTTCGGTGCTTTTGAATTTTGTAGGTCGAAAATTTTAAGTTTTTTGTATCCTGGCTCTTGTTTCAGAGCCCGGATTGTCTCGAAAATATCATTTTCTGTAATTGTATTCATCAAAAAGATGACCTTGTCATAATTAGAATCTCTTAAGCTCTTTTTCAGCCGATCGATATAATTGTCCTGATGTTTAACGACAATTGGTTTATTTGCATCCTCTACTTTTCGTAGAAGCAAGACCATTCGGCCAAGAGCTATTTTTTTCTTTAGAACCAGGTTTAATCCTATGCTTGTGAATGCGGCAATCGTTTTATCTTGATCCTCCATTTTTACGTTTGTCAATAGAAATGATTCTCTACTGATTTTATTAATAAATTTCTTTATATCGTTAAAATGAGTGCTGTCGATGATCATCAAATTAAAGTTTTCGTCAAGCGTTTGAATAAGATTCTCTTTAGCAACGCATTTTATTTCAAAGCTTTCCTTTATTGTCTTTAAGGTGTTTTTGAGACTCTCTAAAATAATGTCTTGATCCTGTTTTGATTTTTCCATTACTATTATCTTCCCCGTAGCATTTTCGTACATATTTTCCGATAGTAATCCCAATACCATGTAACAAACGTTAACCATATTCATCTCCGTTTTGTCAACATTCGGTAGAAATCGAACTTCACTCGCCAGTATTTTGAAACTTAAATCCAGTGATGCTACTTCCTTAAATGTGACACCACTCATAGCTATTCCTGCGCAATTTATCACATTGATCCGTTTGTTGTATTTCATTGGTAGTGCTGAAAATGTGTAATTCGTAATACATAAAAAAATATTCCATATGAATATATATCTGTAATGGATAAAAAAAAAAAAAATAAATAGACTTACCGTTCCCGTTTCTTTCTTTTGTGAATTTGCCCATATCGATGACGATCTTTTGTATCGTATGTGGCACCAAAATATTTTTATTGCTGTTACTGAAAATATGCACTTGAAACAATCCTTCTAGTAACAACGTCCAATCGTTGTTCCATGTAAGTGTACCATTGGAACATGATGAAGACAGTCTATCGATACGATTATAATATTCTCCAAACTCGTAACCACGCAGAAGTAGATCGGCGTAAATATCTTCTTTTTTTATAATTTCACTTTCTTCTTTTAATGAACTTATATTTGCAATTTCCATGATTGGTGTTTTCGTTTTCCGTATAGTTCCAGACGCTATTATATTTCCATGTATATTTTTTACTTCAAAATTTCCCGAACCTGAAAACGAAAATTGTTTTTATTATAAGCTGATGAAACAAAAATTTATGACTGCTACGTTTACCTATCATCACCATGATGATTAATGCAATATCATTATCGTGGGGAACTCTTAGTATTACATTGTTAATATGAATATTGTCAAATACAATAGATGTGTTAGTCGTATCATCCTTATTTATAAAATTTAAATAAATATCCGCAACCAGTTTCAAATATACGCTAAAGGGTAGAATCACATCTCCACCAATTCTAAAGTCTTTTAAAAAATTGTATTCCGTTGACATTAGATTCAGTTTAATTGTATGTTCTGACTTGAACAGTTCCTTTTCTGTGTAGAAATTGACGTACCTATGAAAATAAAAATGTAGTACATTGTATACTAGTTAAATAGAAGAATTTAATAACATACTTACCAATTGGTGGAATGTTCCCATTGCACAAGAGAAGAAATCGATGGAGTACCCGTAGAAACAGGATATGGGACTCGTGGATAAAGCTTTCCTGGTTCAATGAGATATCCCAAATTATAAAGCTTTCCTAGGGCGGTTAGAAGTAAAGATGCATTGTCCTTATGATCTCGTCTCGTTAATGCTAAATTAACGCAATTGCTGTGCAATGATTTTCTAAGAATAGCCTAAAGAATGCAAAGAAATGATTTTAACAGTACAAATAAATGCAATTTAAATGTTTCTCCATTTGTTAACAAACCTGAAGAAGTCCATGGGGTGAAATTTCAATGGTTATAGCGTTTTTTGGTACCATTTTCAATACTTCTTCGAATAAAACGGGAGAAAGAAGATTATTTGTATGATATTCAGCCGACGATTGGCGCGCTTTATTTGAATTCCAATTACTTTTCGGAATAGACGTGCATATCCAACGTTTACTGCGAGTTTTTGGATGAGAAATCACTTTTTGCAAGTATTCCAACAATTTTGGACCAGCCGGTGCAATGTAACGACTGTGATATGCAATATTACTAGATGGCACGATTTTAGCGAAAATATTTTTATTCTAATATAAGAAGAAGAAAAAGAAATAAAAGAAAATGTTAATTTTCCAACAATATTATTAATATCGTCCCTTTAACAATTTCTTAAATTTTACCTGTAATTCTTTGACAAAAGCTTTTATGGATTCGGTAGGTCCACTTATGGTAGAACTATCAAGGCCATTGTGACAAGCAACGTCGATGTCCTCCGGACAAAGATGTCGCACCTGTTCATAGCCAAGACCAACTGCTGCCATAGTCCCATGTATCAAATTACTTTCTATCGATGCCAAACCTCGAGACAGGGCGCTCAGAATCATTTCCTCAACAGTGAAACAACCATCCGCGTAAGAACAACCCAGTTCACCAACAGAGTGTCCAATTATATAATGCGGTTCAAGGCCAACTGCATATAAAATATCTACCAGGCCGATCTATGAGAAAGTAATAAAGAACAATATAATTGAAAAAAATGCTGGACGGGGTAGAATATTTAACAAGTAATTACTTGTATAGCCGCTATTCCCACAAAAGAATGTACAATATTGTCGTATATTGTCGGATCGTTATCGCATATAATACGCTCAATATCATAACCTCGAGGTTTTAAAATTTTATCGCATTTTTTTATTGCTTGTGCAAATATTGGTATCCTCATTAAAGATTTACCTACGGAGAAGATCACAAGGATATCATTTTAAATGTATAAATTGTTTTTTTTTTTTTTTTTTTTTTTAATTAATTTAAAGAATTGCTACCCATGCCAGTCCATTGCGATCCCATTCCCGAGAAGACGAACCAAATTTCAGAAGATCTGTCAGAAATAGGTATTATTTCTTCTGACGCAATCGCTGATTCTTCTTCTACAACTTCAGAAAATATTGTATAGCCACGAAACAGACAATTATTAAATGGTTTATTAAATACGTCGTAAATTAACTGACCCAGTTCGTCGTCACTGCGATTTTTCTTCAACTAAATTTAAAATGGAAATAAATTATGACGTTCAAGTCTGATAAACTCTGTTCTAATACCAGAACTTACACTATTGAAGATCAATGAAATCATTTTCTCGGTTCGAGCAGAAGCTACGTAAAGTCGTGGCATTGCGTTTGGTGAAAGCTCTCTCTTCTTTTTTTCTTTCTTATAACGTTTTAAGATAATATGAGAGAAGGAACCCCCGATGGAGCAAGTGTTTACGGCAGCATAATCATCCGTCCAAGGTGTTGGTTTTGTAACGACTTTTACGCGTCCATCGCGAAGACATTTAGCATCCTCCGGAGGTTCGTCGTAATGAAGATTCGGAGGTATAACTCCTGTCTCCATAGCAATGATTACCTAGAAAAAGTGAAGTGAAATTAATCCATAATGATTCTAAATAAATAAATATTTCAAGTATTCTCAGATGAATTACCTTGATGATCGAATTTAGAGTATTATTAGCAGATGCATGACCAATGTTTGACTTTACTGAACCGATTAGAAGAGGATTAGAGGGACTTCGATCTTGAGCATAAACAAGATCTATTGCCTTTAATTCCTCGCGATCTACATCCTTGATCGCCGTACCATCGGCCTCGATGTAAGTAACATCGCTAGGTTTTAAACCGGACTGTTTCAACATCTGTTTCATAATCTTCGCTTGGAATTCGCCCGTAGAAAACATGCAACCATTTCTCATGTTTACTTCACCATTAACTATTCTTGTATTAACGATCTCGGCGTAAATCCGCTTTGCGTCTTTGGCTTTCTGAAGGAAAATAACACCTATCGAATCGCTTCGCGAGAATCCAGAAGCTTTAGCGTCAAAAGATCTATTAACGCCGTCTTCCGACAACAAACCTAACAATTAAAATAGTCTACTATAGTTGTTATTTCTTCGGCAGTAGAATTTTTTTGTTCGCTGCATTTAAAATCCCAATGAACGCTTGAAAGTTAAAATTCTTTAGACGAATTTCATTTTTCTTGCAATATACAAGTATTGGAAAATTCAGAATAATCATTTAGCTACTTTTGTTTACTTTATTCATTTCGTTTTACCTAATTCAAACATATGATAAGATGTTTGTGGATGCAATGCTAAGTTTCCAGTATCAATGATTGCGTTATCGCACATTCCACTCTTTATGGCTTCATAAGCTTTAGTAATAGCCAATCCACTTGATGTGCAGCCAGAATCAATAGTACAGCTTGTGCCTATCACTCCTAAAGTGAATGAGGTCCGATTTGATACCATTGCACGACAGCATCCTAGTAGATTTTGTCCATTTTGCTATGTTTACAAGAAAAAGTATAATTCGCCTAGCACTTCTAAATGATGATTAAATCTTCAGTACGAATGTATTTACTTACCTCTAATTTTTCGTAAAATAGACATTTGTCTGATTCACTTATCGACAATGCTCCAAAAACAGCGGTATTCATGTTTCGTATGTCTGAAGGATTTATTCCAGCATCACAGATCGCCTCGAACGTAACTTCCAAAATTATCCTACTTGTTGGTTCCATGTACTCGCAGAGTTTCGTATTGATGCCGAAAAAAACATTGTCTAACTTCGTTATCTCCGATAACGTCCCAATACGCGATGGAATTTTTCTATTATCTGACGGTATTAATTGATTAGACTCATAAAGTAAAAATCTGCAGAAATAGAATATACATTTAAATTAAAATTAATTTTATGTATGTTTACTTATGTCCCATCTTGTGTGATTCGAGGATACGCAATCTACACCCTTCATAAGATTTTCCATCAATTCATTGATATTGTCGCTTTTAGGAAATTTCCCAGATATTCCAGAAATGACAATTGCATCATCGTCCAAGTATTCCATAGTCATAATTATTTCTAAATTCTGTAGTCTATAGCAAAATATAAAAAAAAAGGAACCAAAGTATTGATACGAATTAAACAACACAACTGCCAGCAATATGATAATGAATTGACGCGGTTTAACTTCTTATAGATTCTCTGTCTTATAATCAATGCAGTGGGCTTGAATTAATTTTCATTTATAATGCTATCATAAGTTGGAATTATTGGTAATAAGACGTAATATTAAGAATATACTAGGTATTATGTAAATTTATTATAAAATTTAAATTTATAATGCATTCATTTATTCGATGTCTTTCCGTTTTTATATCTTCATTTTCATATTAATGACGTTATTTCATTGCAACGATACGTAACATATGTAGAACGGAAATGATGATATATACTGGATGTCCCATTTTAAATGATATGGTCAAATTAATGGTTATATAAATTAATGTTTAAAATAGAAGTATAGTTGTTATGTTTTGAGGGGTCAATATGATCAGCTTATTTTATTACGAAATATATAGAGAATGGAAATAACAGTATACATTGCGTGTTTGATTTTAAATGATACGGCTAAATTTCTCCGATGCTAGTGGTTTCATAAAAAAAAAAAAAAAATGTTTTCAGTAAAAGTTGCTATGTTCCGAAGAGTTTATATAATATTTATTACAGTTATTTCATAGAAGACGATATTGTCAAGGTCTAGGATATATGACTGTCTAAATATGACTACTGGAAGTCGTCATTATTTTTTTATAATAATCAATATTTTAGGCTCAACAAAAGTTGTAGAGAATATCAATACGAATTTAATGAATATTTACAATATATCTTTTTATTGTTAAAGGTATATTATATATATCTTTGTATCTCGAAAACGAATAGTTTTTTTCAGCAAATTTACATAAGCTTCACGATTTCAAAAAAAAAAAAAATAAAAATATAAACATTTAACGTCTATGACACCTTACCAATAAGTTCATATTCTATTAATTGTAGAAGAATAAAGTATATATAGAAAATAAGAAAAGATATAAATGATTAATGCATTATAAATAATAGAATGACGTAACAATAACACAGGAAAGACTTCGTTTTCCATTGTTAATTGATTCATTAACATATTTTACGAATCTTGAAACGTATACTTTTCTTTTTTAAAGTGTTACGTGCTAAAAATATTTATATTTGCTATTTTTTCTTACAATAGAACTCTGCACACATACACATGTAACTCTACTGTTTCATAAATTCCTTTTATTCCATTAATTTTATTCAATCTAATTTGACCTTGTTTCGATAGAATGTACTTTGAAATGAGAATATTAGAGCATTTAAATCTTATAGAAATGATTCTCCATTGATATTATTAAAATATTATTTATATCGTTAAAATGAATGATATCGATGATCATCAAATTCAAATTTTCATCGAGCGTGTGTTTAATAAGTAAATCCAATAGACTGATGAAATTATATATTTTATCACATCGTCTACAGTCGCAAAACAATGCATCATAAATTGTACTATTGAATTGTTTAAAATTGTAATTTTGACTTCTCGGTATTAAGATTCTCTTCGGATAAATCATTCGTTTCTCATACCAAAAAAAAAAAAAAAAAAAAAAATTGAAAAATACATTATATGTCTCAATTCTTTCTTTTTTGATTCATTAATTCATTCAAAATTTGGTTAGAAAATTTTCGTTAGCAGATTAAATACGCTGAAAAGTAAGTTTAATGAATTTCTAAGCTTTATAATTAATATAGATTTTTTCCATGCCATTCTTTAGCCTTTCTGAATTTACACATTCTAAATTTACGCACATGTCTAGACGGTTAAAGAATGTAAAAAATTAAAGGAATTTTTTTAGTTTAGTAAACATATCTTTGCATTGCCTTTTTTAATCAGAAGAAATTCCAAGTAAAAAAGTTATAATATAAAGCACAATAGCTTGTTTGTATTATTTCACATATATGACTCATGGAAATGATCGTAATTGGAACAACGTAGTATTTACTGATAATGCTTGTTTCTTGGAACGTAGAAAAATACGATAAACACTCAGTCTAGTACTATCAATCAAGTAGTGTATTTGTTTATGAATTTTGGATGTCGAAAATATTGGGAATTCACAAAAAAAGAAAAATATTGTTACTATGTACTAATCATTGGTTTATTGATAAAAATAAAGATTGGATTATACATGAGAATAATCAATCGATTGAAATGGTCTTCAAATTTGTCCGATCCTAATTTTTCTTATATATTATGAAACTTTTTAAAATGTTGGATTAATTTTAGAGATGATGTTTGTATTCAATACCTATTGCTTTATATATATATATATATATATATATATATATATATATATATATATATATATATATATATGTATATGTAAATGTATGTATGCATATTTTTTTAAGTTTACTTATATTTAATTATCGAAATTCGACGTAAAGAAAAATTAGAATATATATATATATATTATAAAAAAACAATAGGTACCGAATACAAACATTAAAATTAACCTTAAAAAATTAACCAGAAATTTTAAAAAGTTACATAATTTCGTCTATACAAATATTTTTCAAACAATTTTTGATGTGCTTCCTCCTCCTGTTGGTCTTTTTCAATACATTCCTGCTGTAAAATGTCAAAAACAAACATAATCGACGATATAAGACAAATTTCTATAAAAATAATAGAAAGATAACATATAATGATAAAATTAATTACCTTCTCTTCAGCTTCAACGACAATGATATTCATCTCATTATCGTCAACGGAATGTTTCCTCGAACATTTAAAGCGCACATCAATTAGAGAAGCGTTTGCAGCGAGCAAAGTACTTAGTTTTTGCAGAAACAGCGAGATTCCTGCGTAAAATGTCTTCATAAATTGTGACTTTGAACGCTCAATTTCAATGGAATTAGTCAATAACATAAACAATCCATGGAACCCAGACTCAATTCTTCGTTTACATATTTTCTCCACAATAGGATCTCTTGAACAATCATCGTTAAAATCGGGCGATGAGAAAACGAAGAATTTTATATTTGTAGGACAGAGTCTTCTGCTTTCTTCGTCGAGTATTTCAGTGATTTTGGAACATTCAGGAGGAGAAGTTGACAAATCCATTGATGTTCTTTGTAGGTCAAAGATAGCTTCGAGTTGGCCAAGAGAAGCAGCTTCTTTTAACAGGTTATCAACGTTTGTCGCTTTGCTCATGTCAACTTCTTCGCGAACGATCACCGTTGCACCACTTTCACGCCATTTAAGCACATACTTTTTATAATCTCGGTTAGGCTTATTAGAAACTATGAATAATTTCTTAACTCCTTGCTGGATCATCCATTCGATCACTGCTTTACCAAAGATATTGAAACCGTCTACAATGAAGTAACATTTGTCACTATGGAAAAATAGACGAGAAACGAAATAGGAACGTTTCCTCAGTTCTTGCAAATTGACGAGAACCTGAAACAAAATATATTCGTGCAATCATCGTCAATAAAATTCAGCCTGTCGAGAGATGAACTTTATAAAATATTAATTACCTTTCCATAATGTTCACAAACTTCGATCTTTTTTTCTAAATTTTTCTCGGGAAAATGAAGTCTTCGAGATATTAGCGGTTTTATGGTACCAGCTTGTAAAGCTGTTCTCATCAAGTATTTTAATTTTATTTTCATTTCTGTTGTTAAACACATCAAATCCTGTTGTAAACAATTGCTGTAAATACTAATGCCTTGTAAGAAAGTAGACATACCAAAACATTTGTCATCAGTTATTCTAGAATTAAAGACCAATATCAAAATTTTAAGATCTCTGAAAACTTCTACAAAAGATTCGATATCGTCCAAGATCGAATGGCTTGCAACAACGAAATCTACTCCTTTGCTCTTCGTAATATCGAGCAAGAGAGTTTTATAATTGCGAATATGCATAATATGAGAATCGGGTAAGCGTGGTTGAATTAATTGGATGATTCGTTTTTCGGCTTCCGTTTCGTAAGTCGTATAGACATCAAAATTATACGATAAAGATAGATTGATAAGAGCCTGTCCTATGTCACTAGCACCAAAGTGTATCAAAACAGTTTTTATTCTAGTAAACCAATACGAGTTTGAATGTAAAATAAAGAAAGCTGCGCAATAAGCTTGAGGCATTGTTGCAGCATCTTCGAAGCTCAAAGAGTCTGGTATCGTCCAAGTAAAATCCGGATCGGGACAAATCTCATTGCTAATTGTTAAATTCTGAACAAGTCCCATTACTCTACGACCTTTTTCATCGGTTCCTGAATATTCTGTGATACATATCTGAGAATCTAAACTGACTTCATTGTTCAACCAGTACTCGTAATTATTTAAATCGAATGCAGCGCACTCTACTTTTACAATACTTTTATCTTTCTCCTTGATTAATGGTAATTCTTCTATCAAGGCTAATGAACCTGATTTCTCAATATTAGCTCGCCAACGCGGCAAAGAAGTAGATGTTTCAGGATATGGCATCCATCTGTATGTGCCCCATACACCATCGGACGACAATACGTTCTGACGAAGATTTAATTTTATCTGGTTTCTATAAAATGTATCCTCAATTGAAAATTTCGGTGCTTTTGAATTTTGTAGGTCGAAAATTTGAAGTTTTCTGTATCCTGGCTCTTGTTTTATAACTCGAAGTGTCTCAAAGACATTGTTTTCTGTAGTAGTATTCAACAAGAATATAACTCTATCATATCTCGAATCTCTTAAACACGTTTTCAGGCGAACAATACAATTGTCCTGATTTTCAACGACAATTGGTTTCTTTGCAATCTCAACTTTTCGTAGGAGCAAAACCGTACGATCAACAGCTATTTTTTTCTTTAGAACGACGTTTAATCCTATATATGTGAATCCGGGAATTATTCTATCTTGATCTTTTGTTTTTATGGTCATCAATAAAAATGATTCTCTACTGATATTATTAATAGTGTTTCTAATATCGTCAAAATGTTCGTTGTCGATGATCATCAAATCAAATTTTTCATTAGACATTCGTTTAATATTCTTTCTAGTAACGCATTGTATTTCGAAGCTATCTTTCGTCTCCTTCAAGGTGTTTTCAATACATTCTAAAATATTATCTTGATCGTCTTTTGACTCCTGAATTACCATTATCTTCCCCGTAGTATTTTCACAAATATTGTCTGAAAGTAATCCTAGTACTACGTGGCAAACGTCAGTCATATTAATTTCCTTTTCGTCTGAATTCGGGATAAATCGAACTTCGTTTGTCAATATTTTCAAACTCACGTCTGTTGGTGTTACTTCCTCAAATTTCACACCAATCACAGCAATTCCTGGGCAAGTTATTACGTTGATCCGTTTGTCGAATTTCATTGGTAATGCTAAGAACATATAATCCGTAATGGATACATTGTTTCTGACCAAATTAAAAAAAGATATAGACAAAATTTCAGAGGACTCACCGTTCATTTTTTTCGTTCCTTCTGTAAATTGTCTCATATCGACGACTATCTTTTGTATCATTCTTGGCATCAAAATCTTTCGACTGTTTCTACTGAAAATATGTACTTGAAACAATCCTTCTAATAAAACCACCCAATCATTGTTCGATGTAAGTGTACCATTGGAACATGACGAAGACAGTCCGCCGATAAGATTATAATATTTTCCATACTCGTAACCACGTACAAGTAGATCAGCGTAAATATCTTCTTTCGTTATAATTTCATGTTCTTCTTTTAATGAACTAAAATCAGAAATTTCTCTATCTGTTAATTGTGTTGATCGTATAGTCCCACTCGCTATCATATTTCCATCTTTGGTTTTCACTTCGAAATTTCCCGAACCTGAAAACGAATATTGCTTGTTGAGAAATAAAAGATAAAAAATATATATATATATATATATATATATATATATATATATGTATATCTGTTATGTTTACCTTGGAATACCATAATGAGTAACGTCAAATTATTATCATTAGGTACTTTTAATAATACATCGTAAATATAAATGTTCTCGAATGCAAAATGTTCGACAACCTTATCTCCTATTATATCTGAGTAAATATCCAGGATAAGCTTCAAGTAGATGGCCATAGGTATTATTATATTTCCTCCAATTTTAAAATCTTGTAAAAACTTATATTTATCTGATTTCAAGTCTATCACAAACGAACGTTCTGCATTAATTTGTTCTGTCTGCCTTTTGAAGAAATTCACGTACCTATCGAATGCAAATAATAAATAATTTTTATCAAGCAAGTAGCAACATTCAGTAACATACTAACCAATCGTGACTATGTTCCCAATGAACGAGAGATGAAATCGATGGGGTACCCTTAGAAACAGGATATGGAACTCGCGGATAGAGATTTCCCGGTTTAACGTGACATCCAAGATTATAAAGCTTTCCTAGAGCGGATAAAAGTAAAGTCGCATTGTCTTTATGATCACGCCTTGTTAATGCTAAATTAACGCAATCGC
This sequence comes from Dolichovespula sylvestris, assembly GCA_918808275.2. NCBI lineage: Eukaryota > Metazoa > Arthropoda > Insecta > Hymenoptera > Vespidae > Dolichovespula > Dolichovespula sylvestris. Next base: position 2,957,815 of record OU964963.1, on the reverse strand, counting down.
TGTGCAACGATTTCTTTAGAATACCCTGATAAATAAAAGACAATAAATTGTACAGCACAAATAAATACGATTTAAATGATTTTCGATTGTAAACAAACCTGGAGAAGTCCGTGGGGTGCAACTTCAATTGTTATTGCATTTTTTGGTATGAATGTCAATACCTCTTCGAACAAAACTGGAGATAGAAGATTATTGGTATGATATTCCGCCGACGACAGACGCGCTTTTACTAAATGCCATTCATTTTTCGGAATAGACGTGCATACCCAGCGTTTACTGCGATATTTCGGTAGAACAATAATTTTCTTCAAGTATTCCAACAACTTTGGACCAGCCGGTGCAATGTAACGGCTATGATAAGCAATATTACTAGTTGCCACAGTTTTAGCGAATATTCCTTTCTCCTAAAATAAGAATAAAAATTGTTCGTTTTACGATACTATTGCCATCAAAATTGTCTTTTAAACGATTTCTTAAACTTTACCTGTAATTCTTTGACAAAAGCTTTTATGGATTCGGTAGGTCCACTTATGGTAGAACTATCAGAACTATTGTGACAAGCAACGTCGATGTCTTCGGGACAAATATGTCGCACCTGTTCATAGCCAAGACCAACTGCTGCCATAGTCCCATGTATCAAATTGCTTTCTATCGATGCCAGACCTCGAGATAGAGCACTCAATATCATTTCCTCAGCAGTGAAACAACCATCCGCGTAAGAGCAACCCAGTTCACCCACAGAATGACCGATCATATAATTTGGTTTTAAGCCGACTGCGTGTAAAATATCCACTAAACCGATCTACGTAAAAGAAATGGAAAAGATCAATTTATTTGAAGAAAAAATCACTGAAGAGCGCTTAGCGATATAAGACAATGAATTACTTGCACAGCCGCAATTCCCAGAAAACAATTTACGATATTATCGTATATCGTTGGATCTTTGTCACATAAAATTCGCACAATATCATATCCTCGAGGTTTTAAAACTGCATCGCATTTTTGTATTGCTTCTGCAAATATTGGTATCTTCATCAAAGATTCACCTGAAAGAGACAATTTTAATTTTATATAGTATTGTATAACGTAATATACTTCTGCAGATTTAAATATAATGTTTGTCATACCCATTCCGGTCCATTGCGAACCCATTCCCGAAAAAACGAACCAGATCTGTCGAGAATGTGTAATCAAATTATCTGGAATCAAATCGATCGATGACACTGTACCTGCACTTTCATCTTCGGGAATTACTATATATCCAGAATGCAGAGAATATGGTAATGGAGTCACAGTAATGTCGTAGATTAATTGAGCTAAGTCATTGTCTCCTTGGTTCTCCTTTAGCTAAACGGGATTATGGAATAAAATTATGACTTTTTGGTGTGATCGATACGATTAAAAAAACAAAAAACTCACAGTATTAAAGATCGCAGAGATCATTTCCTCGGTTCGAGCAGAAGCCACGTAAAGTCGTGGCATTGCGTTTGGTGAAAGCTCTCTCTTCTTTTTTTCTTTCTTATAACGTTTTAAGATAATATGAGAGAAGGAACCCCCGATGGAGCAAGTGTTTACGGCAGCATAATCATCCGTCCAAGGTGTTGGTTTTGTAACGACTTTTACGCGTCCATCGCGAAGACATTTAGCATCCTCCGGAGGTTCGTCGTAATGAAGATTCGGAGGTATAACTCCTGTCTCCATAGCAATGATTACCTAGAAAAAGTGAAGTGAAATTAATCCATAATGATTCTAAATAAATAAATATTTCAAGTATTCTCAGATGAATTACCTTGATGATCGAATTTATTGCATTATTGCACATTGCATGACCAATGTTTGACTTTACTGAACCGATTAGAAGAGGATTAGAGGGACTTCGATCTTGAGCATAAACAAGATCTATTGCCTTTAATTCCTCGCGATCTACATCCTTGATCGCCGTACCATCGGCCTCGATGTAAGTAACATCGCTAGGTTTTATACCGCACTGATTCAATGCCTGCTTCATCATTTGCGCCTGGAATTCAGCCGAGGCAAAAAAACAACTGTTTCTAAAATTTGCTTTGCCAAACATTATCGTTGAATTAGCAACCTCGGCGTAAATCCGCTTTGCATTTTTGGCTTTCTGAAGAAATAAAACACCGATCGATTCGCTTCGCGAGAATCCAGAAGCTTTAGCGTCGAAAGATCTATTCACGCCATCGGGTGACAACAGGCCTAACAATTAAAAATAATTTACGTTTGTTATTTCTGCAATGGAAAAATCTTTTGCATTCCAAATTTCATGAAATTTCGATGAACATTTAAATGATAAAAATATAAACACAAATTCCATAGTTCTTGCAATATAAATATAATAGAAGTATATTTTCTTATAGTATTTATTTTGTTTTACCTAATTCATACATGTGGTAAGATGTTTGTGGATGCAAGATTACAACTCCACTATCAACGATTGCCTCATCGCAAATTCCACTTTTTATGGCCTCGTATGCTTTAGAAATTGCCAACGCACTTGATGTGCAAGATGTATCCATAGTACAGCTTGGACCAACCAGTCCCATGCAGAAAGACATTCGATTAGATATCATAGCACGGCAACATCCTAATAGATTTAGTCCAGTTTGCTACTTTAACAAAGAAATGTATTATTTGCTGAAATGTTCTAACCGAAGATGAAATTTTTAATATGAATTTGTTTGCTCACTTCCAATTTCTCATAGAAGAGAGCTTTATCTGACTCGTTCAAAGTCAGTGCTCCAAAAACAGCGGTTTTTGTATCTCGTAGCTCTATAGGATTTATTCCAGCATCAATGACCGCCTCGAATGCAACTTCCGTTGTCAATCTGACTGTTGGGTCCATATAGTTAACAAGTTTCGCATTGATACCGAAAAAAATGTTGTCTAATTTCGTTATCTCCTTCATCGTCCCAATACGTGACGGAATTTTAATATTTTCTGAAAGGATACGTTTGTTAGTCGAATAAAATTTTTTTTATGTGAAATCAAATAGATCTTTACGTAATAACTGATTTTATTTATCTTTACCTATGGACCATCTTGTATGATCTGCGGAAACGCAGTCTATTCCCTTCATAAGATTTTCCATTAACTCGTTGATATTCCCGCTATTAGGAAATCTTCCGGATATTCCAGAAATGACAACTGCATCATCGTCAAAATTTTCTAATGTCATATTTGCTGATGTGAACACTTGAAAAAGTTAACACTGTATCAAACTGGTGAATACTGTCAACCGGAGCTCTGTTCGTTCAACTATACTATTTCACGAAGATTCTTATTTATTTTTATTTATATGTTCAATTAAATTTAAATTTATGTCATACACAATTTGAATGCTGTTGCGTATTTAGAATAATTTTATTTAATTACTTTACTACCCTTTAATATTAATATACTTAAATCGGAAACGAGAAATATGCAGGAGAAAAGCGCATTAAAGATAAATTATTAATAATATACATTATTAATTAAGTATTTTTATTCTTTTAGTTATTTGCATTTGAACCTATGTATACATATCTATTGTATTCAATTTCTGTTTTTCTTAAAATTCGGCAAGATATAACAAAAATTATCCTCACTATTTTAATGATAATGTGACAATGAGAACGTAATTATCAATAAATAGCTTATATCAAACTAGTTTATATATCTAGAAGTCTTTAACTCTCTCTCTGTGTGTGTGTGTGTGTGTGTGTGTGTGTGTGTGTGTGTGTGTGTGTGTGTGTGTGTGTGTGTGTGTAGAATTTCATTTATAATGAAAATTTTTAATAATTTTATTCCATTCTATACATTTTAATGATTGAACGGAAGTATAACATTTAACCATTCATTTCGATTCCTTTATAAATTCGTTTCTTTATAAATTAAATGAAGTAACGAGATGCTAATATATGTTACCCGAGAAACCATGCCGCAGAGAATGAACTATTGTACTATTTAAAATTATAATGATGACCTTCCAATATTAAAATTTGAATCCGTTTTTCTAAAGTTCATGAATGTCGTATATAAATGAATTCATAATTTTTTCATTGTGTTGTCGTTTCTCATAATTGTTCTAGGCATATTTTTAATACATTAACCTTCTAAGTTCATGGTAAATTGTAACGTAACAATAATTTAATAAGTCACTTTCGTCATTTCCTTCGATAAATAGATTCTTTACATTAAAAGAAAAAATAAATGCTCGATGCGTATAACGATGTTAGAACAACAAGACTAAAAATTCTTCGACTACTATTATTAATATTCAGAGAAAATTTTGTATCATTGGAAACAATATTATTTCATGATCAGACATCTTACAGTATATAAACTTTTTCTAAATTATCAATTGCACCGCATATCTCTGCTTTACTTGTTAGTATTTATCTTGTTTTTTGATAATTTTATCAAGTGCCCAACGATTGTAAACAGAAAAGGCATTATTCTGTAACGCGATAATGCAAAACCGTACTACGTAAGATGAACCCTGGAAAAAATTAATGAATTGGAATGGGAGGTATTACCTCACCCACCATACTCCCCCGATATTGCACCATCGAATTTCCATTTATTCCGATCGCTACAACATTTTCTAAGTGGCAAAAAATTTGAAAATTTGGATGATGTCTAAAGTGCCATCTCTAGATATTTTGCTCAGAAACCAATTGATTTTTATCGATCTGGCATTGAAAATTTCCACACTAAATGGCGAAAGGTTTTTGATAACGAGGGTGGTTACATCATTGATTAAACATAAAAACTTGTTAAAAATGTATCTGTTTGAATTTAATGTAAAAGAACGACATTACCTTTCCATCCCCCTAATAGATAAGTACCTACACATCCTCTATTTCAATTGAAGATTTAAATATTCACGCGAGTAATAAATATTATTCGATCAATTGTTAATTAATTTAAGTCAAGTATCAAATAATAAAATATACCTTTGTTAAAAGAAGAATAAAATTACCAATGTTTATATAAAGATGTGTTCCCACCTTCTTGTAAGTAGTTCAAGACTATTTACTACGATTAAGTGCGAAGACTGTTACTACGGTTAATAATTTACTAAATATAAATATAATAATTCAATATATAACACTTTTATGTTTATAGATTATGAAAAGCATTAACACATTTCATTGATTATGAAATTATTGGAGCGTATAAAAAATAACAAGAAGATTTTTATGCAGTCTTAGAATTATAAATATATCTTTTATTTATCACTCACAAAAATCTTGAGGAATAGAATTATTATATATTTCTCTGATAGAACATCATAAGGGCAAATCATTTTATATATGAAAATCGTTATATATGTGTTTCTCTCTCTCTCTCTCTCTCTCTCTCTCTCTCTCCCTCTCTCTCTCTCTCTTCCTCTGTGTGTGTGTGTGTGTGTGTGTGTGTCCGAAGAAAAAATTATTGCTCAGAATAATATTTTGTTAAACGAAGTAAATCATTGAGAGTTTTAAATTAAGAAAAGAATTCTTCGGTTGATTGTTGTAGATACAAATATTTCTCGAAACATCTACGATCATATTCCTCCTCATCTATATCCTCTTGATCCTATGAAAAAGAAAAAGAAAAAATAATTATTACAAACTAAGGCATTACCGAATTGTATCTCCTTATTAACAATTCTGAACAACAATGATATCTTACCACATTTTCAATAATAACCGATTTTTTTACGGTTTTATGATATAAAAAGATTATAGAAGAGTTCGTTCTGATTAAAACTCTTAACCGTTGCAACAAATTAAATATGTCCAAATAACATTCTGCCTTCGGTTGAAGTTTGGATTGTGTAATTTCGAATAAATTAGGTATAAGGACAAGTAATCCATGTTGATTAAATGTCGCCCTTTGTTCGCAAACTTTTTCTATCACGGAAACTTTCGAAGAGGCTTCGTTTTCATCGTAAAACTCAAAAACGACGAATTTCTCGAGTGATGGACAAAGTCTCCTTGATTCTTGATCAAATATTTGAGTGATTTTGATCGAATTAAATGAAGAATACAAAAATTCTTTATTTGCTCTCTGTAAGTCGAAAATAGCACCAATTTGACCTAGAGAAGAGGCCTCTCTTAATAATTTTTGTACTATCGTCGCATTAGTCAGATCAACTCCCATTCGTAATTCAACCCTTCCTCCGTGTTCACACAATTTCTTTAAATAGTATTCATCACTTCTTCTGTGCGTTTCTTTAGAAACTACGAATAACTTCGTAACACCTTCATCAATCAACCATTTTATCAATCTGCTGCCAAAACTATCCAAACCCTCGACAATGAAGTAACATTTGTCCTTGTCAAAGCATAAACGAGGAACAATGTGAACAGACTTAGTCTGTTTCGACGGAAAGACGAGCGCCTACAATTAAAATATTTCGTTTATATATTAACAGTATAACAATGTCCATGAAAATAAGTTAAATGTCAATATCTCTTACTTTTCCGAAACGTTGATGAACTTCTATCTCACTTTCTTCCTGCGTTGTTCTTGGAAAATGAAGTCTGCGAGAAATAAGCTGTTTTAAGGTACCCGCTTGTAAAGCTTTTCTCATCAAATCTCCAATGTTTCTTTTCGTTTTCGCTGGTAAATTCATTAAATCTTGCAAACAGTAGCTATACATACGAATATCTTTTAGAAAGGCATTAGCACCGAAAGCTTCTTGATTAGTTATTTTAGTATCGTAAACCAATACGATGTTTCTATGATGTCCGATAACGTCCAGAGAAGATTCGATATCGTCCAAGATCGAGTAGCTTGCAACAACGAAGTCCATGCCTTTGCACTTCATAATATCGAGTAAGAGAGTTTTATAATTATGAATATGCATAATATGAGAATCTGGTAAACGTGGTTGAATCAATTGGATGACTCTTTTTTCGGCTTCCGTTTCGTAAGTCGTATAGACATCAAAATTATACGATAAAGATAGATTGATAAGAGCCTGTCCTATGTCACTAGCACCAAAGTGTATCAAAATAGTTTTTATTCTAGTAAACCAATACGAATTTGAATGTAAAATGCAAAAAGCTGCGAAGTAAGCTTGAGGCATTGTTGCAGCATCTTCGAAGCTCAAAGAGTCTGGTATCGTCCAAGTAAAATCCGGATCGGGACTAATCTCATTACTAATTGTTAAATTCTGAACAAGTCCCATTACTCTACGACCTTTTTCATCGGTTCCTGAATATTCTGTGATACATATCTGAGAATCTAAACTGACTTCATTGTTCAACCAGTACTCGTAAATATTTAAATCGAATGCAGCGCACTCTACTTTTACAATACTTTTATCCTTCTCCTTGATCAATGGTAATTCTTCTATCAAGGCTAATGAACCTGATTTCTCAATATTAGCTCGCCAACGCGGCAAAGAAGTAGATGTTTCAGGATATGGCATCCATCTGTATGTGCCCCATACACCATCGGACGACAATACGTTCTGGCGAAGGTTTAATTTTATCTGGTTTCTATAAAATGTATCCTCAAGTGAAAATTTCGGTGCTTTTGAATTTTGTAGGTCGAAAATTTGAAGTTTTCTGTATCCTGGCTCTTGTTTTATAACACGAAGTGTCTCAAAGACATTGTTTTCTGTAATAGTATTCACCAAGAATATAACTCTATCATATCTCGAATCTCTTAAACACGTTTTCAGGTGATCAACACTATTGTCCTGATTTTTAACGACAATTGGTTTCTTTGCAATCTCAACTTTTCGTAGGAGCAAAACCGTACGACCAAGAGCTATTTTTCTCTGTAGAACGAAATTTAATCCTACACTTGTGAATGCGGCAATTAGTTTATCTTGATTTTCCATTTTTACGATTACCAATAAAAATAATTCTTCATTAATATTATTAAGAATGTTTCTTATATCATTAAAATTAGTACTGTCGATGATCATCAAAATACACTGTTCATCAATCATTTGGTTAAGATTCTCTTTAACAACGCATTTTATTTCGAAGCTACCATTTATTGTCTCCAAGGTGTTTTTGAAACTCTCTAATATATTATCTCGATCGTGTGATTTTGACTCTTGTATCATCATTATCTTCCTCGTAGTTTTTTCACAAATATTTTCAGAAAGTAATCCTAATACTACGTGACAAACGTCGATCATTTCCATCTCCGTTTTGTCTACATTCGGAATAAATCGAACTTCATCCGTAAATAAATTCGAACTTGTGTTTGGTGCTGTTAATTCCGTAAATTCGACACCACTCATCTCGATACCTGTGCAAGCCATCATGTTGATTCGTTTGTTATACTTCATCGGTATCACTGAAAAATAATTATCCATTATAGTTATATGGCTTATTAACAAATTAAAAATAATTTCTTAAACCTCACCTATCCTTTCCTTCGTTTTTTTTTTGAATTCATTTCTATCAATGACGATCTTTCGTATCATACTTGGCATCAATATATGCTTATTATTGCTACTAAAAATTTGTACTTGGAGCAATCCTTCTAGCAATTGCATACAATTTTCATTCCATATAAGCTGTCCATTTGAAAAGGTTGACGATAGTCCGTTAACACGTTTATAATTTTCTCCGTATTCATAACCACGTACAGTTAGGTCCGTATAAAAATCTTCCCTCGTATATATTTGACTTTCTTCTTTTAATGAACCCGTTTCAGGAAATTCTTTTAACCATATATTTGTCGATATTATAGTTCCAGAAGCTATCATAATGCCATTGTCAAGTAATACTTCAAATAGTCCTGACCCTAAAAACAAATGAATGAATTAACTTACCAATTTATTAATAATGTGAAAATATTTCATTGCTACAACTATCTACCTTTCGACACCATAATTACCAATTTAAGGGTACCACTTTCTGGTACTTTTAATAATACATTATGAATAATAATGTTCTCAAATATAAAAAATTGATCAGACTTTTTTCCAAGTGATAATTGAATTTCTTGAACAAAGTTCAAGTAAACAGTTAAAGGTACTATTACATCGTTACCAATTCTAAAATCTTTCAAAAATTTGTATTCATCTGAATTTAAATCCAACACAAACGATTTTTGTGCAGATGAACTTGTGCTCAACTCTTCGTAGAAGCTCACATACCTAACGTACACGAAAAAAAAATTAATTTGTATTATGGAATTAGTAAAATTCGATAGCATACTTACCAATCGATGCTATGATCCCATCGGACGAGGGAAGAAATCAATGGGGTACCTTTAGAAACGGGATATGGAATTCGCGGATAAAGTTCTTTTACCGCGATAGGATACCCAAGATTGTAAAGCTTTCCTAGTGTGGATAATACCATAGTTGCGTTATCCTTATAGCCTCGTTTTGTTAATGCTAAATTAATACAATCGCTGTGCAACGATTTTTTGAGAATAGCCTGAAAAATATAATGTAATGAATTTTACAGTACTAATAAAAACAATTTAAATGTTTTTCAATTGCGAACAAACCTGAAGAAGTCCGTGGGGTGCAATTTCAATAGTTATTGCATTTTTTGGTAACATGGTCAATACATCTTCGAACAAAACCGGAGAAAGAAGATTATTGGTATGGTATTCCGCCGATGACTGGCGCGCTTTGTTTGAATTCCATTCACTTTTCGGAATAGACGTGCATATCCAACGTTTACTGCGATTTTTTGGATGAGAAATCACTTTTTGCAAGTATTCCAACAGCTTTGGACCAGCCGGTGCAATGTAACGGCTATGATAAGCAATATTACTAGTTGCCACAGTTCTAGCGAATATTCCTTTCTCCTAAAATAAGAATAAAAATTGTTCGTTTTACGATACTATTGCCATCAAAATTGTCTTTTAAACGATTTCTTAAACTTTACCTGTAATTCTTTGACAAAAGCTTTTATGGATTCGGTAGGTCCACTTATGGTAGAACTATCAGAACTATTGTGACAAGCAACGTCGATGTCTTCGGGACAAAGATGTCGCACCTGTTCATAGCCAAGACCAACTGCTGCCATAGTCCCATGTATCAAATTGCTTTCTATCGATGCCAGACCTCGAGATAAAGCACTCAATATCATTTCCTCAGCAGTGAAACAACCATCCGCGTAAGAGCAACCCAGTTCACCCACAGAATGACCGATCATATAATTTGGTTTTAAGCCGACTGCGTGTAAAATATCCACTAAACCGATCTACGTAAAAGAAATGGAAAAGATCAATTTATTTGAAGAAAAAATCACCGAAGAGCGCTTAGCGATATAAGACAATAAATTACTTGCACAGCCGCAATTCCCAGAAAACAATTTACGATATTATCGTATATCGTTGGATCTTTGTCACATAAAATTCGCACAATATCATATCCTCGAGGTTTTAAAACTGCATCGCATTTTTGTATTGCTTCTGCAAATATTGGTATCTTCATCAAAGATTCACCTGAAAGAGACAATTTTAATTTTATATAGTATTGTATAACGTAATATACTTCTACAGATTTAAATATAATGTTTGTCATACCCATTCCGGTCCATTGCGAACCCATTCCCGAAAAAACGTACCAGATCTGTCTAGATTGTTCAGTAATAGATTCCATTTCCTCTACAATGTCTTCTGTGTTTGCCATACCAGCAGGTGGCGTTAATATATATCCACGAAACAGAGAGTTACTTAATGGTTTTTCATTAATGTCAGTAATCAACTGTAGGAATTCCTCATCTTCATAATTCTTCTTTATCTAAACGTAAGAATCGTGTGAATCGTGATCTTCAAGTCTCATTTATCTAATAAAACGTACATCGTTAACTTACAGCATTAAAGATTTCTGTTAACATTTCCTTATTTCGAACGGACATTGTACAAAGTCGAGGCATCGCGTTTATTGTAAACTCTTTCTTTTTCTTATTTTTCGGATGACGTTTTAGGATAATGTGAGAGAAGATGCCACCGTAAGACATAGTGTTCACGGCTGCGTAACCATCCGTCCAAGGTGTTGGTTTTGTAACGACTTTTACGCGTCCATCGCGAAGACATTTAGCATCCTCCGGAGGTTCGTCGTAATGAAGATTCGGAGGTATAACTCCTTTTTCCATTGCAATGAGCACCTAAAAATTTGAGATGAACTTATTGCATAGTAACTAGATAAATTAATATCAAATACTTAAAGTATTCGTAGAAAAAGAGAGAGAGAGAGAGAGAGAGAGAGAGAGAGGAGGGAGCGAGAGAAAGAGAAAGAGAAAAAATTAACCTTTATTATCGAATTTATTGTATTAGTACAACTTGAATGGCCAATATTCGACTTGACCGATCCAATTAGAAGAGGATTGGAAGGATTTCGATCTTGTGCGTAAACAAGATCGATCGCCTTCAATTCCTCGTGATCCATCTTCTTGACTGCTGCACCGTCGGCCTCGATATAACTTATGTCACTCGGTTTCAGACCGTTTTGTTCCAACGTCTCCCTCATTGTTTGCGCAATAAACTCAGCAGTATTGCTCATCACAGATTTCTCTTTGATACATTCACCAAATAACACATTTGCAGCACTAATCTCAGCGTAAATACGCTTGGCGTCTTTGGCTTTTTGAAGAAAAAGGACACCAACGGATTCGCTACGAGAGTATCCCGATGCTTTTGCATCAAACGATCTATTTACACCGTCCTTTGCTAATAAACCTAAAAATCGATTTGTCCAATGTTTTATCCTTCAATTATGTCCTCATTTTGAACATTTTATTTGACTTTATTTATTTGACTCTTTACCTAATTGACTCAACTGATAGGAGATGTTCGGAAATAATACAAGGATCCCGGCGTCGACTATTGCAGCCTCGCATTCACCAGATTGTATAGATTCGATCGCTTTCTTCAAGGCCATTGCGCTACCAACGCAAGCTGATTGTATGGTACAACTTGGACCCACAACGTCCATAGAAAAGGATATTCTATTTGATGCCATTGTACGAGCGGATCCCAACATACCCAAACCATGTGGCTACATTGATAACAATGATGAAGATCGATCTCCAAACGTTATCATTTATTCGATAATATGAATTCAATTACTAACCTCATATTTTTCATAAAGAATGGTCTTATCAGATTCCACGAAAGACAATGATGCAAAGACGCCGATATTCGCTCCACGTATTTCATTCGGATTCAATCCGGCGTCAACGATCGCTTCCCACACACACGATGTTAGCATTCTTACCACTGGATCCATCGAAGTCGCAAGTCTCGAGCTAATGCCGAAAAAAATGTTGTCCAATTTTGTAATATCTGGCATTACCCCGATACGCGACGGAATTTGTTGATATTCTGGAAAGAAAAAAAATACGTTCAAACATGCATCATAGTTCACAATATTTGCGTAAATAGAGTTAAAATTAACGATTATAATCTTACGTTTAGGCCATCTCGAATGATTGCTCGTTACACAATCGACCCCATTCATAAGATTTTCTATAAGCTCATCGATATTTTTACTATTAGGGAATTTTCCGGATATACCGGAAATCACAATTGCGTCGTCGTCCAACTTATCTGCAACCATATTAATTGATGTAGCTGTTTTAAACAAAGAAAAATAAAATGATAGAGTAACGAGTTCGACTGATTAGATGTACGAGTATCTCAATATAAAATCATTTTGTTACAACTCTCCTTTTTATACTTCCGACGCTATGTGAGTGGAAACTTTAGTTATTTGCAAGTACAATACTATTACATTTGAATATTCATCGTTAAAAAAGAGCCGTAATGATGACATTACTGTTACGAACGAACACACTAAAACTATTGAAATCAATTTTCATTTTTTTTTCTTTTTACTTTTACATGGAATAATTGAAAATAAAATAATTTATATGATTACATGATTTCAATATATGATATCATGTATTACTACATGATTTCAACTCGTAGAGAAAGGTTTTTTACATAAAAAATATTCACAAATATACTTTTATACATTACTGTAGACAGAAATTATATATTCATGGATTAAAACAAATTTTGTTCGTAATATCGGCTGTTTTTGTATGAGTCATGACAAGGTAAGCTACATATAAGTATACAAGGTGTTTCAGTTAAAGGAGGCCGCCTATAACATACACAACATTATACTATTATATATATATATAAACTATGTATATATAAACTATTTATATTATGTATATATATATATATATATATATATATATATATATATATATAAACTATTCATAACATACTTCTTTTTAAACTCAAATTCAAAGTATGCCATAAAAATTTGTCGTATCTTAAAAACAAAGAAAATATTTAGGCGGCCTCCTTTAGCTGAAACATCCTTATAGTAAAATGCAGATATATGCTATCAAGAAATATTCCACATTCACTGAACAATATCTTACGTAACATAATATATAACTATTTAAAATTCTAATAGTTAACTTACTTTCAATTCAAATTATAATATTTAAAAGATGTATTTATAGATATCGTGTATGCGTGAATGGTAATTCTATTTTTATTCTTTCCTGTCGTAATATCTGTTCGTACGAGCAAAGAAAACTAATGAAAGAAAATTACGTTATATTACGATATTATGTTAATTATTATTACGTTAATATTACATTATAATGATATAATATATCTATAACGTGACTTATAACTAAGGTAGATAAGATAGGTAAAACAAGCTAAGGTAGATCATATCTTTCAAATATCCCTTTTATAGATCGTGAAATTTTTTATACATAAATATGTATGCATATATATCAATGTTTTTATATGGGACAAGCCTTCTTCGATAATCCAAAGTTATAATATCTACCTTTTGTAAAGATGTCATATTTTTTTTAAAGCGTAATATTTTTTTTAAGACGTTACTAGCAATAAGAATTAAAAAATTAAATTTGCTAAACATTGCACCCAGAAAATTAAGCAACACGTCCCATATTTCTTTAAATATTATCATTACCAATGTGATTTATCCATAGGAAATTTTTTAGAAACGCCCAATGATAGGCAACACGATCGTGGCTTTGTTTAACATCGTTGAAGAAAGTGTATAAACACCTTATAAGAGCTTGGAAATATATTTCTCAATATACATAGATGACGTACATAGATGACGCTCATAATGTTTTTATCGTATGTTAATCGTATTATGATTATTACAATATAATGAATATGTAATTACAATCGTAAATAACAATAATGATGATCGCAAATTCGTTCGTTTCTTTTAAAAACATTGGTTTTAATATTAATGACAAATTGTTTTTGTTTTTTAACAATATCCTCCATTGCAATTTGGTAATAGTATTCAAAACTTCGCAGAGAATCGAATAAAATGGAGCATTTACATAGGATTAACTAAATAATAATATCCGTGATAAAGGTATAAGATATAATATACAATGTATAGCAAAGTATTGTTTCAATCTTTATATTAAGTTACTGTGTTTTTATATTTAATATTATATTACGTTTATAAGGTTAATTAAGAAATAAGATATTTTTAATTGAACATTTTTTTTATCCATTTTATCATATACTATTTTCTATATTATTATCTATCCAATAAAATGCATGCATTTAACTACGCAATTAAAGGATTTAGCTAATCACGATATGTCAATTTTTGAACTATCGAAAATCGTGAAATATTTCTAGATACGATCTTGCTTGCAATCCTTTGACATTCCGAGAAGAGTATGTATACATTTTTGTATTTAATAATATATGTATATTGTTTTACTTTTTTCCCTGATCCTTTTTTTCATGTCTATTGATACCTTATATTTGTTACTATTAATGTTTTTAACCTTAATTAATAATGATATATTAATCATGCTTTCCTCTTATTTTTAGATAACCTCTAACATTTGATCAATTTTCTATATATTGATGTTAAATGAAATACTTCCTGTACTTATACAAGAAAAGTAATTTTATGAAAGAAAAATAATTAATAAGAAGTATTATGATGTATTTTCTGAAGTGCTATCATTGAAAGAATTCAGAAACTAATACCTATATCAAATTAAAATTGCATATAAATTATATATAAAAGAGAGATAACTTGAAAACAATTGTTTATAACTAAATATATTTTTGTAAGAAAATGAGAGAAGATAATCTGAAAATATTAATATATCAAGAACAATCTGAGAGCACAGTAAATCATTGTTGGCGATGTCTTGTAGTATCATCTGATAAGAACTTAGTACCAATGAACTATTTTACAAAAGAATCATTAAACTTAAAAAATATTCTATATATACAAAATACATATAATTTTAATAATGAACTTTTACCAATTAAATTAACTAATTTAATAAAATTAGATTTATCTGAACAGTTATTTAAAAGATCTACCTGACTATTTAGGTCTATTAAAAAGCTTACGTCTTGTTCTCAATAATAATCAACTTTCATGTTCGTCTAGTGTAATTGGAGATCTAGAAAAATTAGTATCTTTAAAGGTAAAAAATAATAACATAACAGAAGTTACAGAAAATATTGGAAATTTATTAAATCTTGAAGATTTGGATTTAAGTTCTAATAAATTTAGAGACATTCCATGCTCGTATAAAATGTTAAATAGATTAAAATATCTTTCTCTTGCTAATAACAATTTTATATGTACTTCTGATTGCCTCAGAACAGGAATGTGCAGTTTGGAAATGTTAGATTTATCACAAAATTGTCATATTATGTTGAATGTTCCATTATGCAGTATTAAAATTACAAGATTTTATGCTAAAAAAAATGATACCTGTCCATTAAAAAAATGATACTTGTAAATTGATAAATTTACTTTGAAGCTCTCATCTCAAGCACTACAGAAAAATAATCTAACAAAGTCAAAATAGTTTGTTTTCTAAAGGTTTTTCTTATTTTAAAATATATACGAAATCTATACATACATATATATATATATATATATGTATGTATGTATGTATATATATATATATATATATATATATATATATATATATATATATACATTATTATATATATAATAATAAATATATATATATATTTATTTACTTATCATGATATTTATTATATCAGTTTCAACAATAGTATATATACCTATTTATTTAAAAAAAAAAATAGTTGTATTTTTCGAAATTAATTCGATATTTTAAATCAGATGTCATATATAAAAATCTCTTTTATACTATTATCCAACATTTGCAATCTATTGTCCATTTACCACAAAATGCTTTTTGTTTTTTGCTCCTGTTAAACTTTCAAACATCATACTTTGAAAATATCGTCATTTGTAATCGGCGATACATTTGCAACAATCGCAAATTGGATAACTTTTAAAATCATGGGGCATATTTAAACGAATTTTCTTTCTATCCAACTACAAAAAAGAGAGAGAGAGAGAGAAAGAATATTTTTAAAAATCTGATATAAGAAATGAACAAACATACGAACTATGTAATTATGAAAAAAAAAAAAACAATTTCATTTACTTTTCCTTCCTCCAAATCTTTCGTTCTTAATGACTTTCTTTTACTTTTATGCTTTTTTCTTTTCTCCTTAACTTTCGAATTTTTCTTAATATATGCGTCGGGATATCTCTTAACATATGCGTCCCTTGGTTTTTCTTTCTTTCGTTTTTTCAAAAGTATTCGAGATTTTTCTTGATCATTCCTACGACCTCTGTGATATTTTGGATAAAATTGCTCTAACGATCCGCTTTCAATATCCATATCCGAGCAATTGCATGTGCAACCACTCAATTTTCCTTTTTCTTCGAGATGGCTACTTAAAAAAAAAAAAAAATAGATATACACAAATATGTCATATTCATTTTCGTTTTATATCTACGTTTATATAGATGCGATTGTTAATAATTGAAATTATTTAGATAATTACAGAGGTTTTGCCCCCATCAGTTTTGTACGTTTCCATTTACGAGTTACGCAAAATAATATGATGCACGAAACGATGAAAAAAAAGGTAAGAAGAAGGAAAAGATTCAGCCATTGCATAGATGTTGAACTTTCAGTAGTATCGGTTACTTGTTTATTTTCACTCACTTCATTGGACGGTTTTTCTGGACTATAATATAAGATAACGAATATAAAAATAAATAAATAATAAATAAGTAACAGTGAATAATACAATTTAAACAAACGTACGATGTCTTTTTTCCTTCAGTTGAAGACACGGTGTGCTGATTTTCATGGACCTGATTCGTGCAATTATCTTTCACTTTATCATTTTTTCCCTTCTCCTTACCAACGGATTCTTCTTCCATATTTTTATATAAATTTCGTTTCGAAATTGAATGCGATTGTCCCTTGGAAATGTCATCGTTGACGATAACATCGAAAGATTTGACATTTCTACTTCTTGTTACATATTTCGCTAGATCAGGCCTTCCTAACATTCTCAAGGTCACACCCATCGTCTCGCGATTAGAATTTTCTTCTCCTTTTTTTTTTTGTTTTAACATACATACATACGCACATTATTAACCCCCCTATTATTAACAATTTCATGAATTTTTTAAAGAGATGATTTTTTAAGTTGGCATATTTAATGAATGAAATAATCGACACATACGGTTACTGAAAGAAAAGACCTCAACATTATATGAACTCTGTTTTACCGTATTAGCACCTAGATAATTATTGTTCCAATTTTCAAGTCTGATCAGACAATCCCGTTTTGTGATTCCATCGTTGTTGAAATATTCCCGTAAAATCCTTGTCGTCCGTATCTCAGGAATATATTTCATTGAAGCGCTCATTATGTTTATAAGTCGAAAACATTCCAAAGGATTTAATCTCAATGATAAATATTCGAGTTCCTTTCGATCAAAACCGTCCTCGTCCACCATTGCATTGAGCGAGCCATATTTCTAATAAAATATTGTATATATATATATATATATATATATATATATATATATATATATAATATTTTATTGTATACAATTTTTGTATTTAATAATGTAAAAAACCATAACCTATATTATTTTATAAAAATCGACTTCCACAGAAGATCGAGACAAAAAATTGTTTAAAAGATTGATAAGCAGAAATTGAAAACTTATAAGTTACTTACTGTTATGAAAATAATGAATACAACATAAATGTTACGTACAAATTGCATCGTAGAAAAATATTTAAAAAGTTCAAAATTTTTTTACCATCGGACATTTCCGTTATTATTACGAAAAAAATAAACATTCGATAGGTAATATCTTCACGCTTAATATATAGATATTTGGATACACATACATACACATATATGCTCAAATCTTTGAAAATACATTGTCAGAATATATTTGTATTTAGTGCTGAAAGAAAAGGTTAAGTAAATAAACTATAAAAAATATTTTGAAAAAAGAATTCATACAATATCTATATTATTATATAGAAATTATTTTATTGAGCTTCATATACATACATATCTCTATAAATTTATTTAAAATAATATTATCTCCTATAAGAACTATCAATGATCTCTTTTTAGATCTTCGATGGAGAATAAGATCAGCAAGATTTTTGTTCTTTATTCAAAATGAACGAATTAAAAAGGGACGCGGCATATAAAAATTTGCAATCGAGATTAAATAATTTATTACAACTTAGTACCGATACCATCTTGTCGTCAACGTTCGACGAAGAAATTCAAAATATTTTAACTCGGTGTGTAAAACTCTGACGATAATTTATTTATAACAGGAAATTGTACGATGTAAAATTATAAAAGTATACTTTGTTATATATTAGGTGGGTCATTTTAAATGTTACAAAATTGTTTGTTTCTTGTTGGAATCATTAAATACAGTAATTTGTATTATTTTTTATTTTCAATTAATTGGTATAAAAAAGCAGATATCTTGCTTTCGAAAGAATATTTAACGATCTATTTTTTTCTCTTTTTGGCAAGATAAAAATTTATAAACGAAAACACAAGGATATATAGGAATATAACGAATATAAGAAATATTTTCCATGTTCTATAATTATCTCAACATTATATTTTAATATTTAGAGATTATTACGACAAAAACACTACGATTATCCTAAGCAACAAAAATAATAAAGATTTTAAAAGAGAGAACAGGATGGACTTAGATAAGTTTATTCCTTCTTTAAATAAAACGCAATTGAGAGAAGGTAAGGATAAATTATAGAGGATGATATTTTCTTGTATGGGAATACTTAACATTCGTTAACATTTAATATGTTTCTTTAGACATTTCTACCTACAGAATGCCACTCCATATCGTCGGTATTGTCGTCATCATAGCGATAATCTTAACTTGTTGTTGCACATTGTATTTAAGAAAGAAATTAATGGCTTTAGTAAATAAGGTGGTAGGAAAAAAGAAAAAACATAGGTAGGAATTATAAGAAAGCATTTCTTATTTGATCTACGTAATAAATATGTTAAAGTTTATGATATAAGAAAATCATAAAAATGTCTTTTTTTTTGTAGATTATCGTCGGTGGATGTTGAAAAGGGCAAGAGAGAATCGAAGAATGGTTTGATGGGCGCAAAAAAAATACAAAAAAAGGAAACCAAGCCAGCAACTCAGGATGTAATGCAACCAGTGCCGCAACTTGCTATGACAACAGCATCCAGTATTCAAGCAGAACCATCGCCAACTGGATGTTGTAGATGTTTTAAAAAAAAAAGAAAGAAAACTCGAAAAAAGCACAAGAGATAATAAGAGCTCAAAGTATATATATATATATATATATATATATATATATATATATATATATATATATATATATATATATAGACAGATAGATAGATATATATTTTTTTTATTTTTGTATTTGAACAATTTCTAAGGAAGAAAATTATTAAGCATCATTATCAGTTAATTATATAATTGTTAGAAAAATATTGAAAGTTAATGAAATTGATAAAGATGATGATAAAAACAAGATAACTTATCGATAAGGTTAATTAAAGCGACCTGTAATAAGTATGTCTATGCCCCCGTAAAAGCATAGACAATTTTTTAGCGATTTTTAAATACATAATTAAATATTAATAATTAGGAATTAATTGAATATATAAATAAGATTTATTATTTTGATATTTTAACACAAATTTTAAAAATTATTCCAAGTCATTTATCTTTCATTATCTTTAATGTCTCCGTACATGTATAGATAGAATTATTGATATTAATTTAATTTATGGTCACCTTATATATACTATTTTATGTAGAAGCAAAACTGAGTAGCATTGATTTATAAACGTGACAATCTTTAAAAGAAATTCGTATTCGATCAATATTTATTTTTTGTTTGTAACCTAAACCTATATAATTGCAATCCATCAATGAAAAACTTAGAGTTTCATTTCGTCGTATATTTATTTATATATTTTGCATTACTGTATGATACTTTTTGCACGATCGACATTAATCTGAGTCAATTGGAATATCTTGCTGCACGTTTAGATCCATTCGAATGTCGACGTCTTATTGCTGCCCTACATTACACGTCGTACGAATTGCCGATGAATTTGGCGGCGGCAGGTAAATTTAAAAAAAGAGAAAAAATATTAATAATATACATGTATGAGAGCATAAAAGTGATCTTGAAATCGCTATGAATGAATTCCTTCTATTAGTTATATATATATATATATATATATATATATATATATATATACATACATATTCTTTTTTGCTATAACGATATTTAGACTTCTTAAAAAAAAGAAAGAAAAACAATTTTTTTAAAGATTTTTGATTAGATATATGAACAATAAAAGACAAATATGTTCTTATTCTAGTAAAAAAACAATCAAAGTATAAGAGTCTATAAAATATAAAAAGCTGACAATTATGTATAATACAAAAAAAAATATTTTTATAAAGTGATTTAATATGTGTGTAGGGTCTTCTTGTATTACATTAGAATTAAAAAATAATTAAGTAAAACATAGAAAAAAGAGATTGTGTGTGCAGAACGCACGGTAGAAGAGGATATCCCGTGTATAAGACAACTAGTTCATTGGAACAGTTCTCCAAACGAAGGTCTTGGTCAAAGCCATGAAGTCTTGGGTCATCGACTTCGACAATTGGGTCGCAATGATTTAGCTGATTGGCTAGGAAAATCCACATTTAAACAACTTGGAATGGATATGAAAAGAATTATCGATCGACCATTTGATAAATTAAGCGAACAAGAAACTGAGACATCGTTAGTCAAATTATATTTAAAAAGTAGACAATATTAAATCGTTTCAAAGACTCGTGTCAGTGAATGATCATAAAAATAACATAAATATCTATATTTTTTTCCTTCTTGCTTTTGTAAATTAAAATTTATAATGTAATTTAAATTTATAATGTAAGTAAAATATATTCCAACCTTCAAACGTGAAATGAGACAGACAGACAGACAGACAGATAGACAGATAGATAGATAGATAGATAGATAGATAGATAGATAGATAGATAGATAGATAGATAGATAGGTAAATAGAGAGAGAGAGAGAGAGAGAGAGAGAGAGAGAGAGAGAGAGGGAGACTTCCTAATAATTATATAATAACATTTAGTTTTGTTGACAGTTATCCGTTAACAATCGATCCAATTGAAAACCCCGAAAACGATGATTTTTGGTCTCAATTAAATATCATCCTATTGGCAATAATGTTAGGCTTAATGGGAACCTTATTAACGTTAATAGGATATATTATTTTTTATATAATCAAAGTGCGTTTACGTAGAACAAAGTACAGGTAAAAACAATAGGGTTTTGTTAATTTGTAGGTACTATCTCTATTGAATGTACTATTTAATCATTAATATATTTTCGTATAGAAAAATGAAGCAAGAAGCAGATACTAATAAACTGACTGAAAAAGAAAAACGGAAAAACAACAAGACAAAACAGATGCAACATATTATTGATAATTCGTCTGATTAATGAAATTCTTAAAAATTTCTTTGAAGAGAAATAAAATTGTGACAGTATGTGTGTGTGTGTGTGTGTGAGTGTGTGCGCGCGCGCGTGTGTAGAATAGAAGCGTGAAATTTCAATTCATATTATATCGCTTCACTAGTGCACTCTAACGTATTAGTTTAGAACTACATTCAAACTTCTCGTGTACCCATTCTTTTTCGATACGAAAGGTAAATGAAAAGTATAGGACTAATGATTAGGTATGTATATTAAACAAAAAAAAATTGTGTTTTATGATAGAAAAAAAATATTCCTAGGCGAAATATTAAATAAGGATATTGACAAAGTTCAGAATTTGAGAGAAATTGTATTATTTTCGTTTTTATATTGATATCTTGTTGTAGTCAAAAGGTTATAATCAATAAGAAGAAAAAAATATTTGTATAATTCTACACAACAGTATTTTTATCAATTCATAAATATGTAAGTTAATATTTCTCGGTTTGTATATATATATATATATATATTTATTTATTTATTTATTTTATGACTGTTAACGATCTTAATTATGCTTTAAAAATAAGTATATTTATGATAAGATGATTTGATATATCGATACTCGATGTATCGTGTATTAAAAGTCGATTAATCGACGAAGGTGAAGAATCGATATACAAGGTAAATCGATGTAATTAGCGGCCGTTTCTATATCAATTTTACACCGATGTGTTTGGTTTACCATCATATTTTGTGATGTATTCGTACAAATATAAACAGAAGAATTAACTAACAAAAAAAACATAGTTCGAAGGGTCGAAATATAGGCCTAGTCAAGATAAATTTGCTATTTCATGATGCTCTATACTTATCTTAGCAGCTCTATGATTAACAATCCTTTTGCGTAATACATGATACTGAGAAAACGTGCATTTTATTATTGGTTATATTAGTAATAATAACACGATGATAACTATAATAAATGTAAATTCTTTAAGTAGAAGTTGCTATTAAACGATTTCATTTTAGTGATATTACACGAAATATGTATATTGCGCACTATACTGACACATTAGATTCTGTAATAGGCTGAGTCTTAATTAAGGTAAGCACTAATGTCAACATTTTGATTAAACAACATGCTCTGTCACTGGGGTTAAATCAGAGTCAATCGCAGAAAAGGATGTGTCATTGAGAAACCACAATATGTACATGTTATAAATAAGGACTAAAAATAATACACAATGTAAAAAAAGATTTGGCAAAAGACAGATAGCAAAGAAGTATCAATTGCAACAGTTTGCTTAAAGTCATGAAGGCTTGCTTTACAAAACCTTGAAAAAAATATATAATAATCTATGGTTTTGGATAATATGATTTGTTTTAAAGTTACGTTTTGATCATATCTAAAAACAAATAGATATAACCAATTTTATTTCAACGCTAATTTATAATATTATCTTAGACGCAAGCTACAATGGCTGACAACACTGAAAGTGAGCAGTATCCTCTTCATAAATGCATCTTTCAAGGGGATATAAAAACCTTAAGTTCATTGATCAGGACGCATGACCTCAGCCAAAAGGATAAACAAGGTTTGTTTCAATAATTCAATAAATAATCTAGTCTTCAAAAGTTTGTAGAATAACAGGTAGTAATCTATCACCGAATGATTGTGTTTGTAAATAAAAAAGTTTTAAGCAAAGGTATATTGTATTTTTTAGGAAATACACCTCTGCACTTAGCTGTCATGTTAGGAAGAAAA
The DNA here is from genome assembly GCA_918808275.2 of Dolichovespula sylvestris. Taxonomy (NCBI): domain Eukaryota; kingdom Metazoa; phylum Arthropoda; class Insecta; order Hymenoptera; family Vespidae; genus Dolichovespula; species Dolichovespula sylvestris. The sequence goes on along the minus strand of OU964963.1, from coordinate 2,934,171 downwards.
GGTAGTATAATGAAATATTTATCGTTAATATCCAATATACGAAATAGCTAAATATAAGATTTTTTTAAGTAGAATGCAAAGAATAAATGATGTTGCAGAATGTGTTCTGTTATTACTCGCCCATGGTGCACCTGTTAAGGTAAAAAATTTAGCTGGATGGAGTCCACTAGCCGAAGCAATCAGTTATGGAGACCGGCAAACTAGTTAGTTCATACAAATGAAAATTTCTCTCAATATTATTAGCATCAAACTAAGTAACAATATTTTTCTTATAGTATCATCTTTAGTAAGGAAATTAAAACAACAAGCAAGAGAACAAATGGAGGAAAGAAGGCCGAGTTTAATTGCCGCTTTACACCAAATGGGTGATTTTTATATGGAATTAAAATGGGACTTTCAAAGTTGGGGTACAACGATGACATACTTTTTATATATTATGTCGTTTGAATAATTCAATATTTTCAAGGCCATTAATGTTGTCATGTAATCTATCATAATAAATTAATTTTTTTAGTGCCTCTACTATCAAGAGTATTACCATCGGATATATGTAGGATATATAAAAGTGGAGCGTCAATTAGAATGGATACTACTCTTGTAGACTTTAATGATATGAGATGGGAAAGAGGTGACATATCATTTATTTTTAATGGAGATAAAAAACCTGGCAAATCTCTGACTATCCTTGACAATAAGGCTAAACTTTATCAGCGTTTGAGATACGAGGTACATTGTTATTTTATTTTAATGAGCTTTTATAATTCCAGGATAATAATGAAGATTATTTTGTAGGAAACGGAGGTTGAAATTGAAAATGAAGTTGATATCCTTATGTCCAGTGATATAATGGCAACACAAATGTCGACCAAAGGTATAACATTTACTAGAGCCCAAACTGGATGGATTTTTAGAGAAGATAAAAGGGTACGTAAAGTTAATAATAAATGATCACTTTAGTTAAAAACGTGAGAACGTAGTTTCGAGAAATGTCACATCATATGTGGAACGAAATATTTCTTATAGGAAATGGTAGGACCCTTTACAGCAGATTTTTATCAAATTAACGGTATGGTATTAGAAAGTAGAAAGAGGCGAGAACATTTGAGCGAAGAAGATTTGCAAAAGAACAAAGCTATAATGGAATCCCTTACAAAAGGAAATTCGCAAGGGTTTGCAAACGACGAAGTAAATAATTTTGATTTTATTCTCTTTTTTAATGGTATGGAATAAAATATATTAGTAATGTTCTAACATTATTTCAGCCTCCCATGAGAAGAGCATCTTTAAATCCACCACCAGAGTCTAATATTACATGGGAAGAATATAAACTTGCACCAGCAGGACAATGTCCTCTTTTAGGCAGAAATATGGTTTATAAAGAAAGTAGTAAGCCATTCAAAGCGACTGTTGCTATGAGCCCGGATTTTCCATTAACAGTAGACATGCTACTCAATGTTCTGGAAGTTGTAGCACCATTTAAGCATTTCAACAAATTGAGACAATTTGTTCTGATGAAATTGCCTCCCGGTTTCCCCGTGAAGATTGATATACCTATTTTACCTACCGTTACGGCAAAAATAACCTTTCAAGAGTTTTCCTTTCGTGATGATGTTGATCCAGAGT